>ML428925.1:0-50036 GCA_005239525.1 Nicotiana knightiana | reverse complement strand
ACTGAGGAATGAAATGATATGCTATGACAGGTCTGAGTATACAAAATCAAATAAACACATAAGGAGACAGCAATATACGACCACTCGGGTCTCAGCATTTTCAGCGTCAAGCCCTAGCATTTGACTTAGCATGATTTCTAGCATGTTCACATTAACCACATAAATAAAAGTGCGGATATCAATCCGAAATAGCTACTAGGCGGTGCCATGGGATGAGCCAGGCCACAATCACTCGGTGTACGCCCACACGCCCATTACTTGGCACGTGTGTCAACTTTATTATAATCATATAGCATATAGTTCGAGGTTTGGAACCCTCAAAACCAAGTTTGGAAACGTTACTTACCTCAAAACCGGCTAAAATCCTAGCCCCCAATGCCTTTGCCTCTTGACTTGGCCTCCGATTGCTCCAAATCTACCAAAAAATCAGATTTATATGATTAATATATACCAAGGAACGAAGCCCACTCAAAAATTATCAAATTCAATCAAAAATCCCGAAATTGGCCAATCCCGACTCCCGGGCCCATGTCTCGGAATTCGATAAAAATTATAAAACTGGAATCCTTACACTCTTGCGAGTTCATACATACCAACTACACCAAAATCCGACAACAAATGGCCCCTCAAATCCTCAACTCAAAGTCTAGAACCTCAAGCCCTAATCCCTCAAATTACACCATTAAATCCCACTAATTTCATGATTACTTAGTCAAATACCAACATAGAATCGAGTATTAGGCTCAAAAAGGTTACCTCAATGTGTTTCCCTTGAATCCCTCTTCAAAATCCATCAAAAAGCTCCAAACCCGTCTTCAAAAATGGTGAAATATAAGAAAATTCTCGAAGGCATCATTTTATACTTTCTGCCCAGCGACTACCGCACCTGCGGAACATCACCCGCACCTGCGGTCCCAGTGCGCACCTGCGAAAAATCACTTAAACGCCCCCTTCGCATTTGCGGCCCACTACTCGCACTTGCGGGCTCGCAGGTGCGACCAACCTTCCGCACCTGCGCTAACTGCCCAAGCCTCCACTTCCGCTTCTACGATGCTCACTCTACACCTGCGATCATCGCATCTGCGGATCCCCATCCGCAGGTACAGATGTTTCGACCAAACACACTCATGCAAGTATACGTGGCCGTAAAGNATTCAACTCAATTAACTTATCGATTCAAGAGATTTATCACAAAAGATATAATTAACTAAGTTACTACCTAAAATACCAATTAATGAATTAACTAGGAAATCAACCAACACAAATAGTAATTTCGACTAACAATCAATAGGAGAGGATATTCCAGGGTCACGGGCTAGCTAACAATCGTGTTATACTCTTGGCTTAAAATAACTAATTGATTTATCTGGATTGTTGATTCACAGGGTTGATATTACTCATAAGAATCTGTCGAGTTCTTACTCGCCTATTCAAGTTAACTTAACGCCTATATGTCTATGGAATTAAGACTAACAAGAATGCATTTACAATTCCTGTATTTCAACCAAGCAAGGCAAATAGGTATATGTCTATCCTAATTGCGAATCCGTTCCCCGATGCCCGGGTTCAAGAACTTGCTCTATTTAATTCTTTATGCAATCTAGAATTCCCACTTTCGAGTTCAACTCTAGATTCGTAGATAGTATTTCACTGTTAGCTACTCAGTAAAATAATTAAAAGCAGAATTAAATAAACAACCCAATATGATAAAATCAACTTCGTCAAATTAAACTTCAAACATCAACATTCATGTATCACCCATGACCCTAGAACAATAAGGTTCTTAGCCACTCATGTTCATACAATCATCAAATAATTCCCAAGAATGCATAAAAATCAATAAAAGAAGGAAAAATAAGAACTCAAGACGAATGCCGTGGTTTCCAAGCTTTGTCGTGGCTTTTTTCCTCTTCCCCCATATGCTAGATGACCTAAAAGAGGCGTTTTTAGCTTATATATTGCGTACAAAAGTCGTGGGACAAAGTTCTCCTATTCCTAATCCAACTCAGCTTCAGGGATTGATGCTGGGGTGGATGCTTCGCATCCACCTCGTCCTCCACTTCTCAGCTTCGGATGCTATGGTGGATGCTTCGCATCCACCCTTCGTTCCTCCATCTCAGCTGTGCCCAGGTGCGGATGCTAAGGCGGATGCTATGGTCCGACTTCACTGCTAAGGGTGCACCAAGTAACCTTCTTTCCAAGGTTGGATGCGACGCATCCACCCTTTTTTCCTCTAGTTGGAGCATCTTTTCTTCATATTTTTCATCTCCAAACACCCTAAATCATCACACACAACTCAATTAGTCATAAAACCAATAATTAAACCATGTTGGGCATTTTTAACACCAACTAGAAACAAAAAGCGGTTAAAACATGGGCAAAGTAACATCAAAACATATAGAAATATGCCCAACATCAACAGACACACCAGGAGAATCACACCAACATTATTTTTCAGTAGTTCAACTTCCCCAAATTCAATCCATTGACCATTCGAAACACGCCCGAGGCCCTCGGGGCCTCAACCAAATATACCAACACATTATATATTAACACACGAACTAATTCGAACCCTTGGAACACTCAAACCAACATCAAATCACCCAATTTACTCAAAATTTAAGCCCAAAGATTTCTAAACTTCCGAAATTCGCCAACGACGTCGAATCTGACCAAACCTCATCAGAATGACCTGAAATTTTGCACACACATCCCAAATGACACTACAGACCTGTTCCAACTTTTGGAATTCCATTCCTACCCGGATAACTAATTTCCACTACCGGCCGGAAATCTACAAAAATCCTATTTCGCCAATTCAAGCCTAATTCTACCACGGACCTCCAAATAACATTCCAAATGCACTCTTAAGTCCCAAATCACCTAACGAAACCATCTTAACCATAAAAACCCTATTCCGAGATCATATACCTATAAGTCAATTTCTGGTTGACTTTTCCAACTATTGAACCAAGCTGAGAGACTAAGTGTCTCATTTCTCTCCACAATCACTCTGAACCCACGCCAACCAACCCAACACCACACAAAAGAGATGAACCACACAAGCAATGAAGCAGAAATGGGGAAAACGGGCTAAACTCTCGGAACGACCAGCCGGGTTGTTACATTCTCCCCCACTTAAACAAACGTTCATCCTCGAACGTGCCAAGAGTTGTTCCAAAAGCCATCAAACCACCGAATAACCTTACCATGCATATACCCGGGGTGACCCCACGTCACCCTACCCTGCATCGATCTAATAGCACAACACATTTGAATGCTACTATATCCAACCTAATCCGTACGCCTTAGAACCCAAATTCCACGTCAGAACTTATCTACAAGATTAGAATCACGCCTCCACACACTGTATATGTCTGAACATGTTATATCCAACCATAGTCATAACTCAAGACGAAGTCACATGATATATCACCTATCTCGAACACTCCTAACGATAAGCTCAAATCACAAAGGACGCCCAAGCCACCCAAATATCGGTAATAAACCCGACATCGAACATAGACCCGTTATAACACCTTAATATACTGCCAATGATGATAGAAACACGCAAAAACCCTTAACCATTCGTCGTATCAACAAGTGATGGAACTCTCTCCCTTCAACAGGAAATATAGTAAAACTTCTAAGTCGATCAACGTCAATCTCCTCCCAAATATGCTGCAACAAGATCTGATAACACCCATTCTAGGTTAAATGACCTCCTCTCATCCGTCACAACCACTCCAGTAACAGGACACATCAATACCACTTTAATCCATAACTCGTGCAGTCCGTGCACCAATAGACAACACCCCAAATGTACCCAAACATGAAAAATGACACCAAACAAGAAAACTGTCTCTCATTATTAACGGGTAACACCACAACGCAATGCTAAGAATTCTTCACACACCGCGGAACCAAAACACACAAATCCTAGACACAAGGATCCTATTTAACATACTCCGCTGCAATGCGTGAACCCTATCTGAATGTTGGTCATATTATACCCCTCGCTTAGTCTTGCTAAAAAGATCAAAAGCCACGTGAAATTGATATCAAGTATTCCAAGTGTATTACCATAACCACGAGAAATCGGATGCTACCATGCCACACGAATCTGAAAGAACACAACCCATACATCCAAACCCTACGATACTCATCTACTTTACCTTAATCAAACTCTGATATAACACCACAACAGAACCGCACCCTGTGTGCCTAAAACCAATGAATCACCGCTCCCCGAAGCAGGGGCGGGTAACTTCTAGATCATCCCGGAGCACAGATAAACCCAATAGCCACTAACTGACACCCTCACAATAGCTCTACGGAGCCAAACAATCTGATTCGGTGCAAAATATCCCCACAGGGCCTACTAAGGAACCCCAAATCAATCTGGTCATAGACCATAGACCAATGACCCTCCGAAGGCCCATAATGACTGAATCACATCACACACTACCCCTGGCTAACCTTGGCTAAAACTCTACAACGTAAAATTATGAAATCATCTACTCATTCGAGTTTCCAGACTCAAAACCCTCAAAACACACCAATCACCATACCTGATCTCAGTTTTGTCGCCTGAATGACTAATACCTATCTAATACCCGATCACACCACGAGGAAATACCCCTACGATCTGTAGGTGCTACAAGGCCAGACTTGAATACTCACAACCGAACAACAAGGGGAGCGCCACCCCACCAATGATATATCCATAAAGCAAGACACAGAGCATCTTCTGAAACTTACACCTACATCAAGTCATACCTAAAAGTATCATATATATCTGATCAAACCACATCGAAACCGACCATACTGAGAAATGAGACATCCACCCGGGTCTCCAGACCCCTAATAGGCACCACACACGACCAAAACACGCGGTCCATAACAACAACATCACCCACAAGGGCGAGTACATGAACAGATGTAACTAAAGACTCACTGGGCATATCCAGAGAATGAGCAAAAATATGATGAACATGTGAATATGAAAAACAAAATTAAATAAAAACTGAAGCATCTTAAAGACTGAAAGAATACCTGGGATCACGAAATCAGAAGCCATAGCATCTGGTCTGGCTGAAAGTGCATAAAATCGAGCCTGATCACCACTAGATCGACCTCCCACTCTAGGGCGACCCTTAACTTCCTGACCCCCACCTCTAGCTACCTGGGCGGGTGGTGCAATAACTGGGACTGAAGCCGCGGGTTGAATCCTCTACTGATAAGTACCTCCTGCAAGATGGGGACAAAACCTCTTGATATGGCCCACAATCTCCACACTCAAAGCAACCCCTCTCGGAGAATGGCACTGGGGACTGAAGGGAACCCCTAACACCAGGATAACAACTAGAAGAACCAGGCATAGATGAACCCTAAACTGATGGTGCACAAGATGAACTCTGAGCTGGCAGGGAACTGAATGATGGGTGCCCCTGATGCGAACTATGGGGATCACGACCAACTGATCCACCATGATAACCTGAGCGACCTGGCTGAGCCTGCCTGAATGGACGACCTCTGCCGTGCTGAGGCTGCCCCCCCTCCTGAAGGAACACCACCAAAACCCCCAGATCCTCGAGAACTCTTGGCCTCCCTCTCGATTCACTCCTGGCGGCGAAATGACTCAATCTCTCTGGCAATGTCAACCACCTCCTCAAAAGAAGCGCCAGATACCCTCTCCCTGGTCAAAAAAATCTGAAGCTGATAAGTGAGGCCATCAATGAACCTCTTGATCCTCTCCCTATCCATGGGAACTAGCCAAATAGCATGACGGGCTAACTCGGAGAACCTCATCTCATACTGCGTCATGGTCATGTCCCCCTGATGCAACTGCTCAAACTCCTTACGTAGCTCCTCCCTGCGGGACTGCGGTACATACTTCTCTAGGAAAAGAATGGAGAACTGGCGCCAGGTAAGGGGCGCTGCATCAACAGGTCTACGCCTCTCATAGGCCTCCCACCAAGCGAGTGCAGCTCCTGAGAACTGGAAGGTAGTAAATGGGACTCCACAGGCCTCCAATATCCCTGTTGTGCGAAGAATCCTCTAACACTTGTCTAAGAAGCCCCGAGCATCCTCGCCCTCAGTACCACTGAAAGTCGGAGGCTGAGTCTACTAATTCTCTCCAACATGCACTTCTCATCGTCTACCGAAGTTGGGACCACAAAATCCTGGGCTGGGGCAACCGGCTGGGCTGGAGCTTCCCCCGGTGTCTGAAGCCCCTGGGTAACCTGCTCAGGTGTCCGGGCAGCTGGAGTCTGAGTGCCTCCCCCGGCCTAAGAAGTAGCGGCAGTAGTAGACATAGCGACTGCCTGTGCAAGACTGGTGAACACCGTCAAAATCTGAGCTAGGGTCTCCTGAAAACCCGGAATCACAATAGGCACTGCCGGTCCCGCTGGAACATCTGCGGCGGGGACCTGATCCTGAACAATAGGAGGGTCCACAGGTAATGCCCAGACTGCTGCGCGGGCTGCACCCCTCCCTTTGCCACGACCTCGACCGTGGACTTGATCTCTCACTGGTCTAGCTGGTGTCTGTTCACCCTGATCAGTAGTGCGATTCCTCACCATCTGTGAGAGAATGAGAACAACAGAAGTTTAGTTCCAGGAATCAACAAATTTGCACGATAGAATTCAAGAATGTGAGATTTTTCCTAAGGGTTGTGTAGGCTCTCGAAGATAAGTACAGACATCTCCATACCGATCCACAAGACTCTACTAAACTTGCTCATGACTGGCACGACTTTATTAACCTAGTGCTCTGATACCAACTTGTCACCACCCCAAAACACCCGTCGTGATGGCGCCTATCGTGGAATCAGGCAAGCCACATATTTTGTTGAAGTAAGTTTGTTTTTTGGAAAAATTGTAAATTCGGTAGCGAAAGTATCAATAATAATCCATTTAAAAGTTTAACATCATCGAAACATCATTTAAGACCAAACCCAAATCTAGTGTCGTCGAATCATGAGCTACTAGAGGGTAAGAGTGCTGAAATAAAAAATAGACAACATAGTCTGAAATAATATAAATGCGACAGGAGGATAAAGAAGCAAAAATCGAGGCTGCGATCGCCAACTGCTACCTCGAAGATTCCAGGGAACTTTGTCAATCGATCAACCATTGCTACCGACCTCGATGAACCTGGATTTGCACACAAGGTGTAGGGGGTAATGTAAGTGCACCAACTCAGAAGTAACGAACCCAAACTACAGGCTGAGAGGTAGTGACGGACTAAACCTCAATAATTGTAATGAAAACAGTACACAGAATTTAGGCATGTTCACATTTTTAAGAGATAATGAAAACAGAATATGACCGATATGATAAATAACCCAGGTATATCTCAGTACTCTACATGCCAATGTATCAACAGTTTGGAAATGCACCTGGTGCTCACAACTCTCACATCAAAGTCCACTCAATATTATATATGGCTCTCGGGCCCAGGGAAGATCCATCCCGGATAGTACACAAACACTGGTGACCGTAGTCACTCAGTACTAAGGAAAAGGCCGATCCAGCCCCACGGAGAAGATCCATCTCCGGAACACAACACTCAGTCAAGATCCATGTCCAGGGAAGATCCATCCCTCACATATGATCAACTTCGGACAAGATCCATGCCCAGGGAAGATCCATCCCTCAATATCAATGCGCTCACTGCGGGTGTAAAGACTCCAGAGGGGCTCCTATTGGCCCAATCGCTATATTAAGACAACGAAGGCATGATCAGAGTATCATCGCGGTGTGCAGTCCGATCTCATAACTGTCTCAATAACAGGCTCTCGGCCTCACTCAGTCATTACTCTCCAGTCTCGCTAATATGGTCTCACAAATGTATGAACTAGCACAAAAGATGATATATATATATATATATATATATATATATATATATATATATATATATATATATATATATATATATATATATATATATATATATATATATATATATATATATATATATAAAATCAACAATTACCGAGACTAAAGCATGAAATAATATGCTATGACAGGACTGAGTATACAAACTCAAATAAACACATAAGGAGACAGCAATATACGACCACTCGGGTCTCAGCATTTTCGGTGTGAAGCCCTAGCATTTGAATTAGCATGATTTCTAGCATGTTCACATTAACCACATAAATAAAAGTACGAATATCAATCCGAAATAGCTACTAGACGGTGCCATGGGATGAGCCAGTCCACAATCACTCGGGTTACGCCCGCACGCCCGTCACTTGGCACGTGCGTCACCTTAATTATAATCATATAGCATATAGTTCGGGGTTTCGAACCCTCAGAACCAAGTTTGGAAACATTACTTACCTAAAAACCGGCTAAAATCCTAGCCCCCAATGCCTTTGCCTCTAGACTCGGCCTCCGATTGCTCCAAATCTACTAAAAAATCAGATTTATATGATTAATATATACCAACGAACGAAGCCCACTCGAAAATTATCAAATTTAACAAAAAATCCCAAAATTGGCCAAACCTGACCCCTCGGGCCCACCTCTCGGAATTCGATAAAAATTGTAAAACTGGAATCCTTACACTCTCATGAGTTCATACATACCAAAATCCAACAACAAATGGCCCCTCAAATCCTCAACTCAAAGTCTAGAGCCTCAAGCCCTAATCCAACAAATTACACCATTAAATCCCACTAATTTCATGATTAATCAGTCAAATACCAACATAGAATTGAGTATTAGGTTCAAAAACACTACCTCAATGTGTTTCCCTTGAATCCCTCTTCAAAATCCCTCAAAAAGCTCTAAACTCGTCTTCAAAAAGGGTGAGATATAAGAAAAATTGCGAAGGCATCATTTTATACTTTCTGCCCAGCGACTACCGCACATGCAGAACATCACCCGCACCTGCGGTTCCAATGCGCACCTGCGAAAAATCACTTAAACGCCCCCTTCACATCTGCGGCCCACTACTCGCACATGCGGCCTCGCAGGTGCAACCAACCTTCTGCACCTGCGCTAACTGCCCAGGCCTCCACTTCCGCTTCTGCGATGCTCACTCCGCACCTGCGATCATCGCATCTGCGGCTCCCCATCCGCAGGTGCAGACACACCAGAAGAATTGCACCAACATTATTTTTGAGCAGTTCAACTTCCCCAAATTCAATCTGTTGACCATCCGAAACACGCCCGAGGCCCTTGGGGCCTCAACTAAATATACCAACACGTTATATATTAACACACAAACTAAGTTGAACCCTTGGAAAACTCAAACCAACATCAATCACCCAATTTACTCGAAATTCAAGCTTAAGGATTTCTAACCTTCCGAAATTTGCCAACGATGTCGAATCTGAACAAACTCATCCGAATGACCTAAAATTTTGCGCACACATCCCAAATGACACTACGGACCTGTTCCAACTTTTGGAATTCCATTCCAACCCCGATATCTAATTTCCACGACTGACCGAAAATCGCCAAAAATTTTATTTCGTCAATTCAAGCCTAATTCTACCACAGACCTCCAAATAACATTCCGAATACACTCCTAAGTCCCAAATAACGTAACGAGACCATCCGAACCATAAAAACCCCATTCCGAGATCATATACCTATAAGTCAATTTTCGATTGACTTTTCCAACTATTGAACCAAGCTGAGAGACTAAGTGTCTCATTTCTCTCTACAATCACTCTGAACCCGAGCCAACCAACCCAACACCACACAAAAGAGATGAACCACACAAGAAATGAAGCAAAAATAGGGGAAACAGGCTAAACTCTCGGAACGACCGACCGGGTCGTTACAAAAGTCCACAAAGCAGAATAGAGGAGTACAAACTCTATGTAAAATCGGCGTCTCCTCATCTAAAATTTCACCCAAATCAAAATCCCTCGAATCAAAATGTGAATCTCAGGTATGTTCAAATCCCTAATTTTTCGTTTTTTTTGGGAAACCAAATTTCCAGTTCACCACTAAAATCAGTGGTCCTTCACTATCGTTCTTTGTTCTTTGTTCTTTGTTCTTTTCTTTTTTTTTTGTGATGAAGCAAGGTTAACTGTGCTCCATATAAATGCTATTTTATCATATATAGAATTTTGAAACAGCATAAAGCACAAAACTTCAGATCAATTCCTTAGTTTCTTTTCATACCATCTACACAAGGGATGTAACGAAATTCAAAAAATTTACCAAAAATACTAAAAATTATTGATTTTTTCGAAACTCCACTTGAGAAATGCAAGATTTTGGTCTTCTAAAAGGCCTCCATTTTAATATTGATTTCGTGAAGTTCCTCCTTTCAAATCCCTATTTTGACTTGAATAAAAGAAATGATTTTGTTCCTAATCAATTTCACCTTTCCTTCTTACATGTTACTATCCAATATCTAACTAAAACCCCATAAATATTTATATAAGATATATTTACATTTGGGTATTTTTGTATAATGATTCTGTAAGACAAAAGTTTCAACATGTAGTTAGGGATAATTATTTTTTCAGCAATTTCACTTTTGTATTCTCAGATTTCATCTCAAATTTCTCTGAGTCATTTGATAATCTACAGGAATACCCAAAAAATCACACAGGAAGAATCATTTGAAGCGTATTTGGTGTTGTTATTTTCAATTATCGGTCTTGACAGAATCTCAGCTATCTCTTTTCTTGGGTAAGTTAAAATCTTCTTCTTGAGAGACGTTTTACTTGCCGACATTCTATTCAATTTGAATTATTATATGAGCTTTGTAGGTTCTTTCAATTATGTCCCCTTACCAGTTAGATCTCGACTTTGATGTCGCAACAGTCTATGTGACTCCTTAAATTATTTATAGAATAGTACATATATTTGCTTTGAATATGACTTTCTCTCTGTCCGATGTGTATAATTTACATACTGTGGAAGCCAGGTGGAGCATGCAGACTGAGTTAAAGGGAATTTACAATCTTAAACAAGGACCTTGGGTTGCTATGAGGTAACTATGATATTGTTTTAGCAAGTGATGATATGATTAATGGAAATTTAATTACAGATATGAAAGTGAGAGACCCTGAATGGATCTTATAACATCAAAATAACATCTGAAACTTATAACATCTGAATACACTTCAAACGAACTATAGTTTTTATATACGTTCCACTATAGTTTGGTTGCAAGTCTGATATGTATGGTACAATATAGAATTTGCACTGACAATTTTTATTAGTTAAATCCAACAGATAATCATTTGTTGCTCATTTTCGTATGAGAGTTGTCTTTGTGACTGAGTTTTATGCATTCATGTTCATGTTGTTAAGTTATGGTTGTTTGTTTGGAATGATGACATATTTGATAAAGTATAATGAAAATAAGGAGAAACAAGAGTTCCTATTTATTATTACTCAGTTTTGTCGAAGAATTAAAGTTTTATTTTAGGGATGGATAAAGAATTGAAGTTTTGATTGAGGTTTATCATGCCTTTGTCATTTGCGTTAGAGCATAATGCCTTTTCTTGTCTTGTGTGATGTTACGTTGTTACTTATTTGGGGTGATGACATATTAGATATAAAATAGAGAAAATGAGGAGAAAAGAGAGTTATGTTGTTCCTTATGAATCTAGTTTTGATCAGTTGATCATTTATTGTCCAATAATTAAAATTTTATTTGGACTTTATTATACATTTGTTATTTGTGTTATAATTTAATGCTTTATCTTGAGTCATGTGATGTTATGTTGTTACTTATGGGGAGTGGTAAGAAATTGGATAAAGAATAAAGAGAGCGGAGAATGGATGCAGTTCTTTTGGTGCTCATGAATGATCTTTCTAGCTCAAAATTGTTCCAGAATTGATGCTTTTATTGATTTTATGCCTTTTAGATTTGTGATATAGTTCCGTTGGTTCAGTTGCTTTCTTATGTCTGTGATGATCTAGTTGCTATTTGTTTGTCGGACATTCGATGAATGAATGAGAAGCCAGAAACAGTTCTTTGGCACTGTTTCTAATGTTTGTCAAGTGATTTTTTGTAGCTCAATTATTTATGAGAACTGTCATTTTGATTTATATCTATTTTGGTTTACATTTCTCTTTTGCTTTGTGGTTCATTCATTTTTCTTATGTCATGACATGTTATGCTAATTAATCTTTTTGTAATTTAGTTGTTGTTGTACATAGATTTTTGTATCAATTGCTTCTTGAGGAAGTGAAATTGCTAACCTTTGAATTCAAAATTTTCCTGGTTCGATTATTCAACATTTCTAATTGAATTGAACTAATGTTGACATTGCGTGAAAGATTGATTCTTCGTTACAACTGTTATTATCAATTTTCTGTTGCTATTTTGAATATATTTCTAAAAATTAAAGCAGATTGTATGCACAAAGAAGAAATTATAAATTATTCCTATGTCATAAGTGAATGATTTGTCTAAGTCAAGAAACTACACGTCAACACAACATTTGAAAATAAACTTTTGAAGCTATTGCTAATCTGCGATTTTCAAACCTTTGGGGACGTTGCTAGTTGGAATTTGCATTATGATGATTGTGACTTGCACATACGACAATCAATTAAATGTTACCTCTCCATATTGGGGCGAGGGTGGTCTTTTGTTGTAAAGTTTCAATGGAATCTGAATGGGTCGGTAATGTTGTATTGTGAGCAGGCAGTAGATAAAACTGTAAGAATTCTAAAGGAAGGAGGGATGGATGCAATTAAGTTGGAAGGTAGGGCGCCATCAAGAATTAAGCAGCTAAAGCTATTGTTGAAGTCGGGATCACTGTAATGGACATGTGTGAATAACACCACAGGCAATCAGTGTACTTGGAGGATTTAGGCCTCAAGGAAGAAACATTGATAGTGCAGTCAAGGTATACCTATTAAAAACTGATTGGGTATACCACTCATACGATTAAGGCATGCATTTATATTTTTTTAAGTATTTTGCAGGTTGTGAAACTGCCATGGCATTGCAAGGAGGAGGTTGTTTTTTTGTTGTTTTAGAACGTGTGTCTGCACCTGTGGCTGCAGCAGCAACATCTGCTCTTCAGATCGCCACTATCTGAATTGGTGCTGGGACTTTCTGCAGTGGTCAGGTTGGTTGGAATTCCTACATCTTTTCACTTCTTATGTTGTTTTAATAAAATGGTCTATTCCAATTCACTTTCTAGTTTTTTTCCCCACTTATTTCTAATTTTGTTAGAGTGAAAGTTTTATCACTTTCTACAAATGCACACCAATTAAAAGGGAAATGGTGTACAAACCCATAGTCCAAAAGTGTATGCTAGTCGGACCGTTTGGCCATAGATATTAAGTGTTTGTTTTACCATCTAGTTCATTCCTTCAACTTTAAACTTGAAATAGAGGATTTGAAGTTTGGAAAACAAGCTTGAGTAGTTGTTGTTGTTGTATGTAAAACCTAAGAGAGAAATAGTGTTCAAACAGTACTATATAGTTCTTAGAAAACATGAATACTTGAAACTAATACTTCTAATGACTCGCTGAGAGTTGGAAGCCAAACATTTAACTCTTGAGTTTTAGTGTCCCATTATTTAGATATGATTACCAAAGTGAAAGTTTCAAGTTTTAATATATTTATATGAAAATGAGTCCAAGACAACAACAACAACAAAAGTGTAGATAAATTTACTTCTTTGAAGAATTTGAACATCTTTAAGTATAAAAAGTTAAGTTCTGAAGCACTCTTTGAGTAAATTTATCGTTTTCTAAATGATAAATATTGAATAACTTCTGAAGCTTCCCTTTTAGGGAAGTATAGACAATTTTGGGACATTCAAAGTACAAAAATTTGGACAGTGGGAACATCTACAATGACATTGCTACTTCCATAAACATTCAGGAGCTTCGGTCTTCCTCTCAGTCAATAAAGCAAGAAATAGTGAAAACACAAAGGAGCTATGCAGTGGAATTCAATCAATTAGATTAATGATGTATGAATAACATTTACTGGAAGTATATGGTAGAAGATGTCAACACAGATTTACTATTAAGTGATTTAGTTGGATTTTTCTTATGATGTTGAAGTTTTATGATAGGTGCAAAATTTAGAGCACTAGACCATGCTGCTACTAACATTAAATTATGAGATTGTCAAAGTAATCATGTGTTGTTTTTTCTTAATAGCAGGGACAAGATTTGTGAAATTATTTATAATATTTGACTTGAGATATATTTTTATTAGTTGTTAAATAATTTCGGATTCTTTAAATATTGGTAGCAATTTGATTGAAATGTATTAGAGTTCGGCCATTGTAGTTGTTGAAAAAATAAGTTTTTAGTGGCGACAGAATCTTGCCGCAAAAGCAATTAGTATTCATGGCGATCAAGGTTGCCACTGAATCTCAAGCTATTGTAGCAACAAGCGTTGTTACTGAAACTATAAAGGTTTTAGTGGCGACTGAAGTCGCTATTAATTGTAGTCATACAGTGCCGACCTTCCTAAAATTTGTTCTGTGAAATTCTTTTTTGTGGCATATTTATTAACAATTTGTAGCGACTATAATCACACAAAATGTGTCTTTTTCTGGCAACCCCAATGAGTCGTCACAAAAAACATTCAGTAATAGTTGTGCTTGCAGCAACCTTAAGGTCGCTACTATATGTCTTTAGCAGCGACTTTGTGTGCTTTTGTAGCGATTTTTGTCGCCACTAAAAGTCTGATTTCTTGTAGTGATTGTAGCACGAAGTCTTTTTTATGTTAATTGGAACAACTTAATAAGTTATAATTTATAGTTTAATTTTATTTAAATTATAAAAATAAATTAATTGTAAACTGTGATTCCAGTATTATTCTCTATCCCTGACTAACTAGATATAATAATGGTATTTATCAAAAAGTTAACTAAAAACCAACAAATAATAAATTTAATAAAATTACAATATTGGACCTGTATACGAGCGTTTCCTCGTCTAGTTAAATTAAGAAATTAAGTATAAGGATGACCAAATACGAAATAAAGGAAAAAAAAGCAACAAAAAAAAAAAATTCAGCCAGTCTGAGGATCACGATATTTTGGTTTGGGTGGAGGTTCTGGTCGTCGTGCATGTATTGCTATTTTTCGATGTGTTATTATACGTTTTCTATACTCCATTACATACACCCCTCCATTTTCTGGTTCATGTTTTGCTACCATTTTCTGGTCTTGTGCATTTTCTGGTTTATGATCTTTCACCACCTGCTCTTGTCCTTGTCCAGCATTTTCTTGTTCATCTATTACTACCACTACTTCTTGGGTTTGTGTAATTTCTGATGCCACTACTGATCTTTGGCCATTCTCATTTTCTGGTTCAGACAAAACTGAAGTAATAATATATACCCCAAAATCAGTTCACAATACAACGATATACAACAAGTTAGGATCTGCAGTAGCTGATTCAGGGATTTATATAAGGAGATTTAACGAAAATACTAGAATGTCATAGTTGAGATTTAAATTTGTGACTAAAAGCAATGTTTGAACCCCTTTTTTCCTCATATCACGGGAATTCAACATTTTACATATAAGAATCACTGATAAATCGACTAGTGCTGCCTTTGTTTGGTGTGTGAATCATCACTGATAAATTAACAAAAAAAAAAAAACTAGAGTAATTTCATAAGTGAGAATTGGGGAGGGTAAAGTGTACGCAAATCAGATGCGGAGTAAGAATTTGAAATTTATGGGTTCAGGATTTTAGCAATTTTAAGTTACTGAGACAAAAAATAAATAAACAAAAAATTACTAAGTTCTAAATTAACAATTTGTACATATTAAATAAATTTCGTAAGACAAACACAACAGAGGCAGATTTAGGGGGGGCGGAAGGGTGTTCACCCGAACCCCCTTCGCCGAAAGATTACACTGTATATATAAGGCAAAATCTATTTTTACTTCTATATATTATGTTTTGAATCCCTCTGACACAGCCCAAAAGCTTAACTTAGTAATCAAGGGGGTTCAAATTCTTTATAAGGTCATAGGTTTTATTCTCACTTGCTACAACCCTTTTAACTTTTTCTTTTTTTTTTTGACCCCTTGGCGGTAATCATGTCTCTGCCTCTGAGTTTGGACCAAAATTATTAAGTTTAACCGAACCCGTACTTTGGCCTCTAGTTTCACCCTTGGTAAACTTTACCCCTACCTTGTGAAGACAAAAAAATTGTTTTCGATAAATACTCGATTCAAGGTAAAAAGGAAAAAGAAATCAGTTATACTCGACTTTCTTTTTTGTGTATTGTAAATTTCTCAAGGCTCAATATGCTTTATATTTATAAGAATATTTAATGGTGGAAAGGTTGATTTATTGTACTTGTTATTGTAATAGAGTATATGAACAACATGTTTTTATTAATCAAGAATCCAGATTCCAATGAAACGCGACAACGTACGTGTAATATAATATTCTCAGCTGAGTACATCTGGACATTTTGAGTAAGTTGGACTATTGACGGGAAACGGAGTTCCCTACCTATTCCATTTTAAAATTGCTACTATTATTATTTGGAAACTCTACGAGGTTGTTTTTTAATCACGTTTTTTTAAAATATTTTATAAATATTTTAAATTATGACTTATAATATTTTTTATGTAGTTTCCGAAATAAAAAATTTATTTTTCAGATGAACTTAAAAATTTATGTCCAAATTCACAGTCAAAGTTAAATACTTTGACCATCGTACTTCTAACTATGTCAATATTTTTAGAAACGGAAGGAGTATTCAATTTAATTGGAGTACAATTATTCTTCCTACACAGTACTCTTCTTACTATTGACTAGTTTTTTAGAAGGGCGGATCCACATAAGAGGTACGCGTGTATATGCGGATTTAGGATTTTAAAAATATGGGAACACTATTAAAGAAATGAGAAAAAAAGATATTAAGTGGGAATTAATCTTTATTCTTTTGGATAAATAATTTAGTATTTAACTTTTGTAGAGCTTGAGTGCCAATAAATAATATTAGAGTAATTTCATAAAATACATACACAAAATACCTAATTTCGACGAAAAGACTATAAATTCACGTGACGCATAAACCATGCTATTAATCCGCCCATATGCACGTGTACAGGCTGTTAGAATGGAATCATGTGATTTTCGATAGAAATTCATTGCTTTACTCTAATTTTGTTATAAATAAAATTCTATTTAGAGTGAATGTCTATCAGAGTTACTTTGTGGTTAAATTATTTTTTCCCTATAAATAGAGGGTTCTTACCCTATTGTAAATTATCCTAAAATTCAATAAGAATTTTCCCTCTTTCTCTGCAATATTATTCTTGTTCTTTTATTATTTCATAACACGTTATCAGCACGAGACTCTACTTTCTCAAAAAGCTCTTTGAGAAGATTAAGGTATAACTTTTCTCCTCTTTTTAATTATAACTGACATTATAAAAAGAAAGTTCGTTACCCTTGAAATTTCAGGCAAGAACTATATGACATGGGTGTTGGATGCTGAAATCCATTTAGATGCAATGGGTCTTGGAGACGCCATTAAAGATAAAAATAAAGCATCTACCCAAGATTGTGCTAAGGCCTTGATTTTCTTGCGCCATCACCTTGATGAAGGGTTGAAAATAGAATATCTCACAGTCAAAGATCCACTTGTTTTGTGGAATGGCTTAAAGGAAAGATATGACAACTTAAAGTTGGTCACTCTTCCACAAGCACGACATGATTGGGCTCATTTGAGGCTCCAAGACATTAAGTCTGTTTCTGAATATAATCCTGCAATGTTCAGAATTACTTCTAAATTGAAACTCTGTGGAGATACTATCACTGACTATGATATGCTTGAAAAAAACGTTTACAACGTTTCATGCCTCCAATATGGTCTTGCAACAGCAGTACTGAGAAAAAGGTTTCAAGAAGTACTCTGAGTTGATTTTTCTTCTCCTTGTGGCTGAACGAAATAATGACTTGCTCATAAGAAATCACGAACATCGACCCATTGGGTCTATACCATTGACTGAAGTGGATGATGTGTATTCCCATTATGCCAAAGCGTGGAAAAGACCGTGGCCCTATTTGTGGTCGTGGTCGTGGTCGTAGTCATGGTCGTGGCCGTGGCCTGGACAAGGAAGAAATTTTTCCGGTGTTAATCACCTCCCAAAGAAAAATAACCACCAAAAGTGAAAAGGGAAAAATGAGAAGCCAAAGGCGAATGGTTCAGAAAATGAATGTTATCATTGCGGTGGAAAAGGGCATTGGGCAAATATTTGTCGTGTACCAAGACATTTGGTTGAGCTTTACTAAGCATCTCTAAAGAATAAAGGCCCTGAAACCAATTTTGTCTCTGACAATGATTTTGACATCACCCATATTTTGTGTTGGAAAATTAGAATTACTCAAGCTATATTTTCTATTTCAAAGTAATTTTTATTGGCATTTTCCCCTCTTTTTATGATTTCGTTGACCAATGTAGTGACACTGCAAGAGTTGATTGTTCTAGCGCCACTGCGTCTTTTTATCTCATGACCCTTTTTATAGCATTAGCACTATATCTCTTTTCCTGTGGTTTGGTGTCTATATTCTTCTTTTATGTTGCACATTTTGGCTATTTGCTTACAGTAACTTCTAGTTAGATATCAACGACCATTACTTCACCCCGTTGTTTTCAGCTACCAAATACAGAATTTGGTTGATCATAGGCGTCACTTGTATGTTAGGACTTATTCTACCATTAAGGAGTATGGTAAAATGAAATAAACTTATCCACAAAGGTCTCACATTCAAATATGAGAATAGATAAACTCATGATAAAGAATATTTTCGTCTAAATGGGTCATATGCAATTAAAAGGTCATTATTGAACCATTGATTCAATTTTGTTTTCTTTTCCCTTTTTTTCTCTCATTAAATACTAATATTTATTCGTATATCTCTTTTGTATGTCAAACAAGGGAAGCAAATATGGATAACTCACAAATAAAACTTGGATCAAAGTTTAATTGAAAAAATATTTGTTTAGTTGATTCATGTACGACACATACAATATTCAAAGAGAAGAAATATTTCTCTCATTTAAGTATGTGTAAGGCAGATGTTACTACAATTTCTGGTAGTAGTAAATTAATTGAAGGCTCTGGAAGAACTACTATAACTCTGCCTAAGGGAACAATACTTATCATAGATAATGCAATGTTCTCCTCCAAGTCCAAGAGGAACTTGTTGAGTTTTAAAGATATCCGCTGAAATGGATATCATATTGAGACAATAGATGGGAATAATCTTGAATATCTCATCATTACCAAGAATGTCTCTTGCCAAAAGAGGGTTGTTGAGAAGTACCCATCTTTATCTTGTGGCATGTATTGGACAAGAATTAGTGCAATTGAGGCACATTATATTGTAAACCAAAAGGTTACCGATTCCAATACTTTTGTACTTTGGCATGATCTATTGGGACACCCTGGATCAATTATGATGAGACGAACTATATAAAAATCAAATGGGCATTCATTAAAGAATTTAAAGATTCTTTTAAATAATGAATTTTCTTGCACTTCTTGTTATCAAGGCAAGTTAATTATTAGACCATCACCAACAAATGTTGGGATTGAGTCCCCTGCATTTTTGGAACGTATACAAGGGGATATTTGTAGAACTATTCACCCACCTAGTGGGTCGTTTAGATATTTTATGGTCTTAATAGATGCATCTAATAGATGGTATCATGTGTCCCTATTGTCATAACACAACCTCGCGTTTGCAAAATTAATGGCACAAATAATCCGATTACGGGCATAATTTTCCGATAATCCAATTAAGTCTATTAGACTTGATAATGTTGCTGAGTTTTCATCCCAATCATTTAATGATTATTGCTTATCAATTGGGATAAAAGTGGAACATCATGTAGCTCATGTTCACACTCAAAATGGCCTTGCAGAGTCTTAAAAATTAAACGTCTGTAATTAATAGCAAGACTATTACTCATGAAAACAAGGCTGCCCAATTCTGTTTGGGGTCACGCCATTTTGCATGTAGCAATGCTAGTTCGTCTCAGACCGACAAATTATCATAAATATTCCCCGTTGCAATAAGTTTTGGGTCATGAACCTGATATATCCCATTTAAGAATTTTTGGATGCGCAGTATATGTGCCTGTAGCACCGCCATATCGCATCAAAATGGGTCCCCAAATAAGGTTAGGAATATATGTTGGGTTTGAATTGCCCTCCATTATTCTCTATATTGAAACATTAATGGGGGATTTATTCACTGCTCAATTTTCAGACTGTCGATTCGATAAGACACTTTTCCCAAAATTCGGGGAGAAATTGGTGAAACCAAACGGGAAATTTTGTGGAAAAATCCATCATTATCTCATCTTGATCCACATACCTCTATTTGTGAAAAAGAGGTCCGAAAGATTATCCATTTGCAAATAATAGCAAATCAAATGCCAGACGCATTTACGGATTTAAAAAAGATAACAAAATCACATATCCCTGCAGAGAATGTTCCAATCCGTATTGATGTCCCTATTGGACAATCTTCTAGTGCCATAGCTAATGAGTCAAAAGCACGCCTTAAACGTGGCTGACCATTGGGTTCTAAGGATTGAAATCCTAGAAAAAGGAAAATAAAATATCAAAATGACACTACAAAAGAGTCTCACAAAGAAATCCACGATTTAATAAATTCTGAGATTCATGAAGAAACCACTGAGCCCGAGACTCAAGATAATAAGGAACTATCAATAAATTCAATCAATATTGAGACAAATTTGAATCAAGTGGATATTGTGGTGGATTATGTCTTTGCATATAAATTTGCATCTAACATTATGCAAGATAATGAGGATCTTGAACCTAAATCTGTTGGAGAATGTCGATGTGATGACCCAAAAAGTCATCTTTCATTTTTATAAGTTAAAACTGTGTTTCGAGGCCTTGAAAACCTCCTTTTATCTCACCTCGTTTTGTGTGTGCATTCCGGGCGTATGCCCGGAAAGCTTTTATATGAAAACTAAGAAAATGCTAGGTTTTCCTTTAAAATTGAATTCAAGTTGGCTTCGGTCAATATTTTGGGTAAACGGACCCAGACCCGTGATTTGATGATCCTAGAGGGTCCGTATGAAAATATGAGACTTGGGCATATGCCCGAAATCGAATTCCGAGGTGCCAAGCCCGAGAAATGAATTTTTGAAAGAAATTATTTTACTGAAAATATAAGAGTTTTTGGAAATTTGGTTATATTTGAAATTTATGGTATTGGCCCCGTATTTTGGTTTCGAATCCCGGTACAGGTTTAATATGTATTTGAGTGATGCCTGTAAAATTTGGTAAGAAACGGAGGCCATTTGACGTGATTCAGACCCGTATTTGTGAAATTTGAAACTTTGGGAGTTTTGAGATTTTTCTTTGATTTCTATGCTAAATTTGTTATTTAAGATGTTATTTGGTGATTTGATCACGCGAGTAAGTTTATAGGATGTTTTTAAGGTTGTGTGCATGTTTGATTTGGAGCCCCGAGGACTCAGGTGAGTTTCGGATAGGCGTCAGAGTGTTGTTAGACTTAGAAAATCTGGTGTAATTGTTGTTTGCTGGTGTCCAGGTGATTACCCTATGCGAACGCATGGTAACCCATGCGAATGCATTGACCAAACAGGGAGGGGGGCAGGTATACTCTATGCGAATGCATAAACCTCGTTTTGGGGTCGGATTCTAGAACTAATTATATATTCGGCCTCGTGGGTGAATAGGTGATCGGATTTTGGTCTGAACCTCGTGTTTTGACCAAGCGGGCCTNAGGTAAAGCGGTAATCGAGGCTTGAGTTTGGTCGTGGAATTCGAGGTAAGTGTTTGGCTTAACCTTAGCTTGAGGGAATAGGTGTTGTGTCTTATTTGCTATGTGTAAGTATCATGTTCAACATATATGTGAGGTGACGAGCACCTATACGTTGGTGTCAAGTATGCCCGTGAGTCGAATATTGTGATTTATGTGGTTTTTCGTTAAGTAATACTTGAGTTTCACTTTATAGCTATCCATGTTGGTGGAAATTCCTTGATATTGAACTGTATCGAATATT
This sequence comes from Nicotiana knightiana, assembly GCA_005239525.1. Lineage (NCBI taxonomy): Eukaryota > Viridiplantae > Streptophyta > Magnoliopsida > Solanales > Solanaceae > Nicotiana > Nicotiana knightiana. The sequence continues at coordinate 28,025 of ML428925.1, read as the reverse complement.
GGTTTTAGTTGAAGATGTTTATGTGAAGTTATGCACTAAGTGAGATTGGTTATAGTTGTTTTTCCCTTGTTGGGATGGTATTGATTCCACTGTTGGCTCCCTTGCCGGAATGTTATGGTCTTATTTCTGTTTACTCCGTTATTTTCCTTGTTGGATTGCTGTTATTTAATGTGTTTGGGTGAGGAAGAGTGTGAAAGCACGAAGGGTGATGTCGTGCGTTAGATTTTGAGTGAATGTTAAAAGCACGAAGGGTGACGTCGTGCCATGATATGAGTGATAATGCACGAAGGATAATGTCGTTCCATGATATTGTGAGGTAAAAGCACGAAGGGTGATGTCGTGCGTTAGATTTTGAGAGAATGTTAAAAGCACGAAGGGTGACGTCGTGCCATGATATGAGTGATAATGCACGAAGGATAATGTCGTTCCATGATATTGTGAGGTAAAAGCACGAAGGGTGATGTCGTGCTGAATATATTGATTCTGATAGTGAGGACGAGAGTAAAAGCACGAACGGTGATGTTGTGCACTTGTTTTTTTATATTACTATTTCTGTTGCTTAAATTGATATCTAAATTGTGCCTTAACTCGTTATTTCCATTATTTGATATGTCCTTCCCTCAGCATGTTCCCCTTTCCTTTATGCTTAGCTGCTTATTTCTTGTCATTATTATCGTCTCTTCACTTTATTAAACTGCACATGTTGTTTTTGGTTGTCGTGTCCTAGCCTCGTCACTACTTCGCGGAGGTTAGGCTCGACACTTATTCAGTACATGGCGTCGGTTGTACTGATGCTACACTCTGTACTTTTGTGCAGATCCCGGTGTAGGACCCTACGGACCATAGATCGAGGTTGCTGCCTTTAGTCCAGTGGAGACCCTGAGGTAGTCCGCAGGCCTTGGCGTCACCTTCTATCCTATTTCTTTCCTGTCTTACATATTTCTGAGACAATAGTATTTTGTTTGCTCAGACCTCTATTTGTAGTATTCATAGACAATCCGTGAAATTGTGACACCAAGTTCTGGGAGTTATTATTATGGATTTTGTAATAATATTTAATTAAGTTGTTAGATTATATTTCTTCTGCATTTTTATTTCCGTTGATCTTGTATGTCACTAACTAATTGCTAAAAATAAAGAAATAATAAAGAATAACCGGTAACGTTGGCTTGCCTAGCGGGTTCAATGTTAGGTGCCATCACGATCCCGACGGTGGGAAATTCGGGTCGTGACAGTCGACAAAGACGTGATTGGCCAAAATGGCAAGAAGCAATCCAATCAGAGTTGAATTCACTTGCGAAATGTGAAGTTTTTGGGCCTGTATTCCAAACACCTAATGGTGTTAAGCTTGTTGGATATAAATGGGTCTTTGTACGCAAGAGGAATGAGAAAAATGAGGTACAAAGATATAAGGCACGCCTGGTTGCAGAAGGATTTTCACAAAGGCCTGGTGTCGATTATGAAGAGACATATTCACCCGTTATGGATGCTATAATGTTCTGTTATCTCACTAGTTTTGTTGTCCATGAAAAGCTTGACATGCATTTAATGGAAGTGGTTACCGCCTACCTTTATGGCTCACTTGATAATGAGATATACATGAAAATTCCCGAGGGATTTAAAATGCCTAACGCTTATAATTCAAAATCCCGGGAAATATTTTCAATCAAATTGCAAAGATCTTTGTACGATCTAAAGAAATTAGGACATATGTGGTATAATCGTCTCAGTGAGTATTTATTAAAGGAAGGTTATATAAATGATGTCATGTGTCCATGTGTTTTATAAAGAAAACAACATCGGAACTTTTTGTACTTGTCGTATATGTTGATGCAATAAACCTTATTGGAACTCCTATAGAACTCCAAAAGGCAATTGATTATTTAAAGAAAGAATTCGAGATGAAAGATATCGAAAAGACAAAATTATGTCTTGGTTCCCAAATTGAACATTTAGGAAATAGAATTTTTATTCATCAATCTACCTACAAGAAAAGGTACTGAAACGATTTTACATGGATGAAGCACATCCATTAAGTACTCCGATGGTTGTTTGATCACTTGATGTGAATAAGGATCCATTCCGACCTCGATAAGAGAATGAAGAGCTACTTGGTCCTGAAGTACCATATCTTAGTGAAATTGGTGCACTAATGTATCTTGCCAACACTACAAGGCCTGACATAACTTTTCCAGTTAATGTCTTAGCAAGATATAGCTCTGCTCCTACAAGGAGACATTCGAATGGAATCAAACATATATTGCGGTATCTAAAAGGAACTACCGATATGGGCTTATTTTATGGAAATAATTGTAGTCCCGATCTTGTTGGTTATGCTGATGTTGGGTATTTATCTGACCCACACAAGGCTCGATCTCAAACAGGTTATGTGTTTACATGTGGAGGCACTGCCATATTTTGGCGATCGACTAAGAAATCAATTGTAGCTACTTCATCTAATCATGTTGAGATAATTGCTATTCATGAAGCAAGTCGAAAATATGTGTGGTTGAGGTCCATAATACATTTTATTAGAGAAAAATGTAGTTTGAAGTACGACAAACTACCCACGATTTTGTATAAAGACAATGCAGCATGCATTGTCTAATTGAAGGGAGGATTTATAAAAGGAGATAGGACAAAACACATTTCAACAAAGTTATTTTTCACACATGATATTCAAAAGAATGGCGATATCAATGTACAACAGATTCGTTCAAGTGATAATATGGCAGATTTGTTCATAAAATCTCTACCAATGTCATCCTTCAATAAGCTAGCGTACAAGATCGGGATGCGAAGGCACAAGGATGTGAATTGATGCTCTTATCAGGGGGAGTTAATGCGCGTTGCACCCTTTTTTTCTTACGAGGTTTTGTCCCACTGGGTTTTCCTGTCAAGATTTTTAATGAGGCAACCAGAAGGCGCATTTCTAAACATGTGTACTCTTTTTACCTTTCTAGAATTTTTTTTCCCATTGGGTTTTATTTTAGTTAAAGTTTTAACGAGGCACATTATTTGTTGAATAGACATTCAAGGAGGAGTGTTATAAATAGAATTCTATTTAGAGTGAATGTCTATCTTTTAGAGAGTTTTACTTTGTGGCTAAGTCATTTTTCCCCTATAAATAGAGGGTTCTTACCCCATTGTAAATCATCCCAAAATTCAATAAGAATTTTCTCCCTCTTTGCAATATTGTTCTTGTTCTTTTATTGTTTCATAACATGTTATCAGCACGAGACTCTATCATCTCAAGAAGCTCTTTGAGAAGATTAAGGTATAACTTTTCTCTTCTTTTTAATTATGACTGACATTATGAAAAGAAAGTTCGTTTCCCTTAAAATTTTGGGCAAGAACTATATTACATTGGTGTTGGATGCTGAAATCAATTTAGATGCAATGGGTCTTAGAGACGCCATCAAAGATAAAAATAAAGCATCTACCCAAGACTGTGCTAAGGCCTTGATTTTCTTGCGCCATCACCTTGATGAAGGGTTGAAAATAGAATATCTCACAGTCAAAGATCCACTTGTTTTGTTGAATCGCTTAAAGGAAAGATATGACAACTTAAAGTTGGTCACTCTTCCACAAGCACGATATGATTGGGCTCATCTGAGGCTCCAAGACTTTAAGTCTGTTTCTAAATATAATTCTCTAATGTTCAGAATTACTTCTAAATTTAAACTCTGTGGAGATAATATCACTGACTATGATATGCTTGAAAAAAACGTTAACGATGTTTCATGCCTCCAATATGGTCTTGCAACAGCAGTACCGAGAGAAAGATTTCAAGAAGTACTCTGAGTTGATTTTCTTCTCCTTGTGGCTGAACGAAATAATGACTTGCTCATGAGAAATCACAAAAATCGACCCACTGGGCCTACACCATTGCTTGAAGTGGATGATGTGTATTCCCATTATGTCAAAGCGTGGAAAAGACCGTGGACTTATTCGTGATCGTGGTCGTAGTCATGGTCGTGGTCGTGGCTGTGGACTAGGAAGAAATTTTCCTGATGTTAATCACCTCCCAAAGAAAAATATCCACCAAAAGTTGAAAGGGAAAAATGAGAAGCCAAAGGCAAATGGTTCAGAAAATTAATGTTATCGTTGCGGTGGAAAAGGGCATTGGGCAAATATTTTTCTTGTACCAAGATATTTGGTTGAGCTTTATCAAGCATATCTAAAGAATAAAGGCCCTAATACCAATTTTGTCTCTGGCAATGATTTTGACATCACCCATATTTTGTGTTGGAAAATTAAACTTACTCAAGTATATTTGCTATTTCAAAGTAATTTGTGTTGGCATTTTCCCCTCTTTTTATGATTTCATTGACCAATGTAGTGAAACTGCAAGAGTTGATTGTTCTAGCGACACTGCGTCTTTTTATCTCATGACCCTTTTTATAGCATTTGCACTATATCTCTTTTCCTGTGGTTTGGTGTCTATATTCTTCTTTTATGTCTCACAAAACAAACTTGGATCAAAGTTTAATTGTAAAAATATTTATTTAGTTGATTCATGTACGACACATACAATATTCAAAGAGAAGAAATATTTCTCTCATTTAAGTATGTGTAAGGCAGATGTTACTACAATTTCTTATAGTAGTAAATTAATTGAAGGCTCTGGAAGAGATACTATAACTCTGCCTAAGGGAACAATACTTATCATAGCGAATGCAATGTTCTCCTCCAAGTCCAAGAGGAACTTGTTGAGTTTTAAAGATATCCGCTGAAATGTATATCATATTGAGACAGTAGATGAGAATAATCTTGAATATCTCATCATTACCAAGAATGTCTCTTGCCAAAAGAGGGTTGTTGAGAAGTTCCCATCTTTATCTTGTGGCATGTATTGGACAAGAATTAGTGCAATTAAGGCACATTCTATTGTAAACCAAAATGTTACCGATTCCAATACTTTTGTACTTTGGCATGATCGATTGGGAATTATGATGAGACGAATTATAGAAAACTCAAATGGGCATCCATTAAAGAATTTAAACATTCTTATAAATAATGAATTTTCTTGCGCTTCTTGTTATCAAGGCAAGTTAAATATAAGACCATCACCAAGAAAGGTTGGGATTGAGTCCCCTGTGTTTTTGGAACATATACAAGGGGACATTTGTGGACCTATTCACCCACCCAGTGGGTCGTTTAGATATTTTATGGTCTTAATAGATGCATCCTCTATATGGTATCATGTGTGCCTATTGTCATCTCGCAACCTCGCGTTTGCAAAATTAATAGAAAAAATAATCCGATTACGGGCACAATTTTCCGATAATCCAATTAAGTCGATTAGACTTGATAATGCTGCTGAGTTTTTATCCCAATCATTTAATCATTATTTATTATCAATTGGGATAAAAGTGGAACATCATGTAGCTCATGTTCACACTCAAAATGGCCTTGTAGAGTCAAAAATTAAACGTCTGTAATTGATAGCAAGACTATTACTCATGAAAACAAGGCTGCCCAATTCTGTTTGGGGTCACGCCATTTTGCATGTAGCAATGCTAGTTCGTCTCAGACCGACAAATTATCATAAATATTCCCCGTTGCAATAAGTTTTGGGTCATGAACCTGATATATCCCATTTAAGAATTTTTGGATGCGCAGTATATGTGCCTGTAGCACCGCCATACCGCATCAAAATGGGTCCCCAAATAAGGTTAGGAATATATGTTGGGTTTGAATTGCCCTCCATTATTCGCTATATTGAAACATTAATGGGGGATTTATTCACTGCTCAATTTGCAGACTGTCGATTCGATAAGACACTTTTCCCAAAATTCGGGGAGAAATTGGTGAAACCAAACGGGAAATTTTGTGGAAAAATCCATCATTATCTCATCTTGATCCACATACCTCTATTTGTGAAAAAGAGGTCCGAAAGATTATCCATTTGCAAAGAATAGCAAATCAAATGCCAGACGCATTTACGGATTTAAAAAAGATAACAAAATCACATATCCCTGCAGAGAATGTTCCAATCCGTATTGATGTCCCTATTGGACAATCTTCTAGTGCCATAGCTAATGACTCAAAAGCACGCCTTAAACGTGGCTGACCATTGGGTTCTAAGGATTGAAATCCTAGAAAAAGGAAAACAAAATATCAAAATGACACTAAAAAAGAGTCTCACAAAGAAATCCACGATTTAATAAATTCTGAGATTCATTAAGAAACCACTCAGCCCGAGACTCAAGATTATAAGGAACTACCAATAAATCCAATCGATATTGAGACAAATTTGAATCGAGTGGATATTGTGGTGGATTATGTCTTTGCATATAATGTTGCATCTAACATTATTCAAGATAATGAGGATCTTGAATCTCAATCTGGTGGAGAATTTCGACAAAGACGTGATTGTCCAAAATGGCAAGAACCAGTCCAATCAGAGTTGAATTCACTTGTGAAACGTGAAGTTTTTGGGCTTGTAGTCCAAACACCTAATGGTGTTAAGCTTGTTGGCTATAAATGAGTCCTTGTACGCAAGAGGAATGAGAAAAATGAGGTACAAAGAAATAAGGCACGCCTTTTTGCACAAGGATTTTCATAATGGCCTGGTGTCGATTATGAAGAGAGATATTCACCCGTTATGGATGCTATAACGTTCCGTTATCTCATTAGTTTTGTTTTCCATGAAAATCTTGACATGCATTTAATGGATGTGGTTACCGCCTACCTTTATGGCTCACTTGATAATGAGATATACATGAAAATTCCCGAGGGATTTAAAATGCCTAACGCACATAATTCAAATCCCGGGAAATGTTTTCAATTAAATTGCGAAGATCTTTGTATGCTCTATAGCAATCAGGACGTATGTGGTATAATCGTCTTAGTGAGTTTATTTAAGGAAGGTTATATAAATGATTTCATTTGTCCATGTGTTTTTATAAAAAAAACAACATCGGAATTTGTTGTACTTACCGTATATGTTGATGACATAAACCTTATTGGAACTCCTATAGAACTCCAAATGGCAATTGATTATTTAAAGAAATAATTCGAGATGAAAGATCTCATAAAGACAAAATTATGTCTTGGTTTGAAAATTGAACATTTAGCAAACGGAATTTTTGTTCATCAATCTACCTACATAGAAAAGGTACTGAAACTGTTTTACATGGATGGAGCACATCCATTAAGTACTCCGATGGTTGTTCGATCACTTGATGTGAATAAGGATCCATTCTGACCTAGAGAAGAGAATGAAGAGCTACTTGGTCCTGAATTACCATATCTTAGTGCAATTGGTGCACTAATGTATCTTGCCAACACTACAAGGCCTGACATAACTTTTCCAGTTAATGTCTTAGCAAGATATAGCTCTGCTCCTACAAGGAGACATTGGAATGGAATCAAACACATATTGCGGTATCTAAAAGGAACTACCGATATGGACTTATTTTATGGCAATAATTGTAGTCCTGATCTTGTTGGTTATGCTGATGCTAGGTATTTATCTGACCCACACAAGGCTCGATCTCAAACAAGTTATGTGTTTACATGTGGAGGCACTGCCATATCTTGGCGATTGACTAAGCAATTAATCGTAGCTACTTCATCTAATCATGCTGAGATAATTGCTATTCATGAAGCAAGTCGAGAATGTGTGTGGTTGAGATCTATAATATATTTTATTAGAGACAAATGTGGTTTGAAGTGTGACAAACTATCTACGATTTTGTATGAAGACAGTGCAGCATGCATAGCCCAATTGAAGGGAGGATTTATAAAAGAAGATAGGACAAAACACATTTCACCAAAATTATTTTTCACACATGATCTTCAAAAGAATGGCGATATCAATGTGCAACAGATTCGTTCAAGTGATAATATGGTTGATTTGTTCATAAAATCTCTACCAACGTCAACCTTCAAGAAGCTAGTGTACAAGATTGGGATGCGAAGGCTTAAGGATGTGAATTGATGCTCTCATCAGGGGGGAGTTAATGTGCGTTGCACTCTTTTTCCCTTAGGTTTTGTCCCACTGGATTTTCCTTGCAAGGTTTTTAACGAGGCAACCAAAAGACGCATTTCTAAACATGTGTACTCTTTTTCCTTTTCTAGAATTTTTTTTTTCCCATTGGGTTTTATTTTATTTAAGGCTTTAACGCGGCTTATTATTTGTTGAATAGACACTCAAGGGGGAGTGTTATAAATAGAATTTTATTTGGAGTGAATGTCTATCTTTTAGAGAGTTTTACTTTGTGGCTAAGTCATTTCTCCCCTATAAATAGAGGGTTCTTACCCCATTGTAAATCATCCCAAAATTCAATAAGAATTTTCTCTCTCTTTTTCTGCAATATTGTTCTTGTTCTTTTATTATTTCATAACAAATTTGTATTATTTATTGCTTGAATCTNTATTTTTTTTTTTGGGGGGGAGGGGGGGGGAGGAATTATTTTCCTTTATTATTATTCTTCTTTGTGAATGTGAACGCGTGTTGATTATAAATAGTTGAACTATGTGGCACTCGACAACAAAATATTCATTACCTAGCGAAGATTATATATATGTTTGACTATGTCACTACCCATTTTTACGATATGTTGTGGTGGCGCTCAGCGTCGCCTCTAGGCAAGCTAACGGTGAACTAATCACGTGATTTCTATTTTTAATAAATTTTTAAGTAATTAAACTTTTCTTAATTTAAAAATATTTAATAAATACAGATTTAAAATAAATAAAGCGAAGGCAACTGAATGCACTCATAACCATAAGATTGATCCAAAAACTACAAGTCTACTAGTGTATGTCAAGACCTAGTGTCACAAGAATATGGGGTACTAGTAGAATATACAAAAAAATTACTACTCTACTGTCTGAAATGAAATAGACTGAACAATAAAACAAAAGAGAGACTCTGGCTTCTGCAGAACGGCTCGGAAGGTAGCTCACCGCATAGTCCCGTGACAGGGATCAAGCGTGCGCGCCAGACTGATACCCAGATGCACCTGCCTGAGATCATGCACATTAAGTGCAGAAATGTAGCGTGAGTACATAAACAACATGTACCCAGTAACTATCTAGTCTAACCTCGAAGAAGTAGTGACGAGGGGTCGACTTGACACTTATTATGGGCTAACAATATATGTCAAAATTATAATTAAGCATGGATTGCATGAATAATACTGAAAACTCAATAACATGAAATAGTAAATAATCCTTTCACAAATATTATGTCTCAAATTTATTTTCATCATTTAACAATTTATATCTCAAGCCAATGAAGCACTATCAATTATAAATGGTTTCAAAGATTTATCATGCAAATTATGCTGAGGTCGTATGACCCGATCCAACATAAATATTTAAATTATTCACTACCGAGGGTCGAACGGCACGAACCATAGAGGCATCTATCTTCTACCGAGGCGTTCGGCCCGTTCCATAAAAGAAAATATTTTAAAGAAAACAAAAATTCTCAATAATAGTCAAGTGTCTCATTCACAACTTCAAGTAAGTGAAATTTAACCTTTTGCAATTCCTTTATCAAATTTCAATATGACTTAAGAAATTAAGTTTACAAGTAGGGTACAGACATTGCAAGTAAATCATGATATGGGTCCTAGAATACTTAGACAATAACATAACTAGTAGCTACGTACGAACTCTCGTCACCTCATATGTAGCCCCCACAAATAGGGACACATATTAGTTAATTCACCTATGGGGTTAATTCCCTCTTACAAGGTTAGAAAAGAGACTTACCTCGTCTCAAAGCCTACTTTCCGGTCCAAGATTGTGCTCAAACCCTCAATTCGGTGCCCAACGGCTCGAAACTAGTCAAATATTATATAAAATGATCATACATGTCCAAAAGTTCATATCCTAACTATCAAAGTGATTTTCCAAGCCTATTTGAAGAAATTTGTTACCCATAACCTCATGAACTCAAATATATGATTTTTACTAAATTCAACAACTAATCTCGTGGTTAAATCCCGTTTTTATCAAAACCTAGATTTTTCTTCTAACTCATAAATTTCACAAATTTACATGTTAAAATTTACCCATAATCTATGTGTTAAACTCACATTAGGTAGAAATTACTTAACCTCGATAGCTAGGTTGAAATCCCCCCTTTTGAATCTCCAAAATCCCCCAAGTGTGTGAAAAATGGAAGAAAAAGGTCTATGTCCCGTATTTACGACAAAGATTCTGCCCAGCTAAATTCGCCTTCTTCGAGAACGTGGAAGAAGCCTCGTATTCGCAAAGGCCTAAGCTGCCTGGGTATCGCGAACGCGACAGCTGAAACGCGAATGCGAAGAGCAAAGTGCACTGGCCCTCCCCGGCCCCATTTCCTTTAGGCGAACGCGAGGGGGGCTTCGCGAACGCGTAGGCCTGGGCTCACTAGGCTTCGCGAACGTGAGAGCCTAACCGCGAACGCGAAGGGAAATTGCCCACTGCCCTCAAATCCTTCTTTGCAAACGCGATGGACCTCCCACGTCCGCGAAGAAGAAAACCAGAACTGGAAAATCTGGTTTCCTAAACTTAGCTCCGGGCGGTTCAAAACTCATCCGAGCCCCTCGGAACCCCGTCCAACTACACCAACAAGTCTATAAATATAATATGGACCTGCTCAAACTCTCGAAATGTGTAAAACAACAACAAAACCAAGAATCACACCCCAAAACCAAATTTAATCAAAATATGAACTTTAAGTTTCCAAATCGCTACGAACGCACAGAATCATACTTAAACTACTCGGAATGACACCAAATTTTTGCGTTCAAGTCTTAAATCACCATATGGAACTATTCCCGATCTCGGAATGCCATTTGGACCCCTTTATCACCGGAACGTACTCCAAATAAAATTTAAAGAACTTCAAAACCTTCAAGGAGCCAATTTTCACTATTAGGCGTCGAATCGCGCACGAGTCATCCAAAACCCGAATCGAACATACTCCCAAGTCCAAAATCATCATACGAAATTATTGGAACCGTCAAATCCCGATTTCGAGGTTGTTTACTCAAAATATTGACCAAAGTCAAACTTAGCCTTTTTGGCCAACCTTAAGGAACCAAGTGTTCTGATTTCAACCCAAACCCTTCCAAATCCCGAACTAACCATCCTCGCAAGTCATAAAACAGTAAATGCACATACAGAGAGTCTTATTTTGGAGAACAGAATTCTAAAAAACAAACGACCAATCGAATCGTTACAGACTAGTTACATAGACCTAATCATTTTTGCAAGAAATAGATTTGAGATTGTTATACATGGACTAAAAGTCACCGTCAAAAGAAAAAAAGGACTCAATTCGATTACAATGATCTAGAATGTACTGGATTAGAACTCATGCTTTTTAACTATGAGAAATTTTTCGTTGGAATTGGTATTTGATAATTTATTTAATTACTAAAAATTTTACTTTCTCTCTCACTTAAAAGCCAACCAGCCACCAACAAAACCCATGCATTCTCCACCTTAACCTTAATATACTATATATCTTCTTTAGTATGTCCGAAAAAAATTTCTTTTTTAATGTAGAAATTTTTTAACTTAAATTTTTTATTTTACCCTTAATAACAACTTAACTTTTTTCAAAAGCCTAATTGAATTTTATCACATGTTTAAGGCCATAGCACATCAATTCATGATCATATAAAATAAAACGGAGGAGTATGCTATTTACAACTAAAAATCCCAAAACAGTATAAGGTATTCTTTTTTTAACACTTCATGATTGAAATTAAAAACTAAATTTCACTCACCAGCGACCAAGCTGATTGCCAGTGCTGGCTCTAATGTTATAGTTAATAAGGCAAGTGCCTTAGGCCCTAAATATGGGAGGCCCCATTTTTCAAAAATAATAGATTTATAGGTATTTTATAAAAATAACATTTAGTACATTTTTCTCACATAAAGGTAATTTTTTTTTTGCTATGTAAATAAAGTAATTGTTTGGCTTTGTATACGGTTAAAATCGACCACACCCGAATTTACGGGATCGAGTCTGCCTCGAGAATGAGTTTGTATCAAAGCGAGTTCGCGCTCGAAGAACACGAAGATTGAGGGATTGAGATCAGACTAAATCGACATCGAAGTAATAGAATAACGAGATATTCGCAATCGACCACCAATCTTGACGGGAATCTCGGAATTGGTGTAACCATTAATCGGTTGTTGATATCAATCATGTATTTTGCTTCCGAAATTAGAGTTATACCTTATTTAGGATTCCTCTACAATATAAAGAGGAACCCTGTTTATTTGTAGGACACATGAATCATAGACATAATTACTGAGAAATACAAACACTCTGCTCTTTTACTCGTTCTTAACTCTCTACTGTTCTTATTGTCCATATTCTTATTGTTCTTATTGTTCTTGTGATTCTCAACGTTCGATCTCGAAACTATTCCAAACCGAGATCGATAACTTGTAAACGGCACTGGTTTGATCTATTACAATCATTTAATTCCTTTATTTATTTAGCTATTTATCAATTGAAATTGAATTAGATCACATATCCTTATAACTACATTACAAGTTTAATTGATACTCGTATTTCGAGGTAAACTGTTTGGCGCCCACCGTGGGGCTAAGGATAATAGTGATTGTTTAGTGTTAATCATGGTATAACACACTATTTTACACATGTTTCTTGTCAAGAATTTTGTTTTCAGGTTAAGATCATGTCAAACTCACAAAACACAGCTACACATGGAGACAACGGTCTCGGACTCCTCTGAGAAAACTAGAATGTTATCGCCCAGGAATCGAGGTGCCACAGGATGACCTCGGAGGAGCACCGTCCGTCAACCCGATTGATGTCAGTTTTAATGTTTCCTTTAATGCGGACTTGGGCGCAGACCCCGAGGGAAGTGTATGCAGAGAGGGTCGAACTGACAGTCGAGGAACGCAGGGCAGAGGAGACGAATGTCAATCTCCAAGTTATATTTGAAATTTTGCAAGCCCAACAAAATGCCATTGCTCAGTTGCAAAATCAGCACAGGGCACCGAATAAGGTCGAATAAGAGGCTACTCGCCGTACTGAGCCAGTGCATGAAAGATCAGGTGATAATACTTTGATAACCGACCCTGCTATAACAAGAATGCTCGAGGAGATTACTAAGAGAATAGAATCGGGAGAAAAGAAAATCGAGGCCAACGACAAGAAGGTGAAAACTTATAACTCTCAAGTTGATCAGATACGGGGGGCATCACCGATCTTAAAGGTAATGGACTCCAAGAAGTTTGTGCAAAAACCGTTCCCTCCGAGTGCGGATCCGAAGCCCATCCCAAAGAAATTTTGTATGCCTTATATACCTAAATACAACGGGACCTCGGACCCCAATGAGCACGTTACTTCTTATACGTGCGCCATAAAAGGTAATGATTTGGAGCATGAAGAAATCGAGTTTGTATTGCTAAAGAAATCCGGGAGACCCTGTCGAAGGGAGCTATGATTTGGTATCACAACTTGCCACCGAACTCTATCGATTCGTTCGCCATGTTGGCGGATTCATTTTTTAAGGCACATGTTGGGGCCATAAAGGTTGCAACGAGAAAATCAGACTTCTTCAAAGTGAAGCAGAGGGATAACGAGATGCTAAGAGAGTTTGTATCTCGATTCCAAATAGAACGAATGGAATTTTTACCAGTTACTGGTGATTGGGCTGTCCAAGCTTTCACCCAAGGATTAAACAAGCGAATTTCGATCGCATTGCGCCAGTTGAAGAAGAATTTAATAGAGTACCCTGTTGTGACTTGGGCAGATGTTCACAACCGATATCAGTCAAAGATTAGGGTTGAGGAAGACCAACTAGGAGCCCCCTCAGGTTCAGTACATCCAAACCGGTCGACATGCAAATATCAAAGAGATGTTGATAGAGAATCGAGGCTGAATAAAGATCGGTATCAACCATATGTTTCAGATAGAAGGAATAACTATCTGGGACAAAATTCAACCCGGAATGATTGAAGGGGTGACCGAGGGCAGAATTCTCGGGGACTAATGAGTAAAACTAGTTTCGACAAATATGCAAATCCCACAGAAGCGCCCCAGTTATATGAGTATAATTTCAGTGTCAATGCATCGGGGATTATATCGGCCATCAGAAGGATCAAAGACACTAGGTGGCCTTGACCTATACAAACCGATCCTTCTCAGAGAAATCCAATCCAAGGTAAAGCACACCTTCATAAAGTAGGAGGTAACCAAACTTCTTAAAATAGGGTCCATTCAGGAAGTAAAATATCCTGAATGGTCAGCTAACGTAGTCGTGGTCCCCAAAAAGGGGCACATACTTAGAATGTGTGTAGATTATAAGGACTTGAATAAAGCATGTCCAAAAGACTCTTTTCGCTTGCCTAACATCGATCGAATGATCGATGCCATGGTCAGCCACGAGATACTTACCTTTCTCGTTGCCTATTCTGGATACAATCAAATCCAGATGGACCCAATAGACCAGGAAAAGACTTCTTTTATCACTAAGTATGGAACTTATTGTTACAATGTAATACCCTTCGGGCTAAAAAATACGGGAGCTACATATTAACGCCCAGTTAACAAGATGTTCGAAGAACAGATAGGTAAATTAATGGAAGTTTACATTGACGATATGTTAGTTAGGTCTCTGCGGGCAGAGGACCATTTGAATCATTTGCAGGAGACATTCCAAAACTTGAGGAAATACAACATGAAGCTTAACCCCTAAAAGTGTGCTTTCAGGGTTGGCTCGGGAAAATTTCTCGACTTCATGATGTCAAATCGGGGAATCGAGATCAACCCCGATAAGAAGGCCATCTAGGACATCAGCGTCGTAGACAGCGTGAAAGTCATTCAGAGGCTAACTGGACGGATAGCTTCCCTAGGCCGGTTCATTTTGAGGTCATCAGATTGAAGCCACAGGTTCTTTTCCTTACTCAAAAAGAAAAATGATTTTACATGGACCCCATAATGTCAGCAAGCACTGGAGGAATTGAAACAATACCTATCGAGCCCACCTTTGCTCCACACTCCAAAGGCAGATGAGAAGCTATACCTATACTTGGCGGTGTTCGAGATGACGGCAAATGGTGTATTAGTTCGAGAAGAACAAGGTATGAATTTTCTAGTTTATTACGTGAGTCTAACCTTAGGAGATGCCGAAACTAGGTATCCAAACCTAAAAAATTGGCGCTAGCACTAATAAGCGCATCTAGAAAATTAAAGCCACATTTTCACTGTCATCCCATATGTGTGATCACCACTTATCCACTCCACAATGTTTTGCACAAGCCCGAATTATCAGGCCGATTGGCCAAATAGGCCGTCAAGCTTGGCATTACGGTATCGGATATCAACCCGGAACGGCCATCAAGTCTCAAATTTTAGCAGACTTTGTGGCCATTTTTTCGCCAACCCTCGTACACGAAGTGGAAAAGGAAATTTTACTAAAATCGGGTACATCATCGAGGGTATGGACCCTCTTCACAGACGGTGCCTCGAATTTGAAAGGGTCCGGACTCGGAATTATTTTGAAACCGCCCACGGACAACATTATTAGACAATCAATAATAACTACCAAATTGACTAATGACGAAGCCGAGTATAAGGCAATGATTACAGGTCTCGAGCTAGCTAAAAGCTTAGGAGCGGAAGTAATCGAAGCTAAGTGTGACTCCCTACTGGTGGTAAACCAGGTAAACGGAACCTTTGAAGTTCGAGAGGATAGGATGCAAAGGTACTTAGACAAATTTTAGGTAACCTTGCACCGTTTTAATGAATGGATTCTACAACATATACCTAGAGAACAAAATATCGAGGACGATGCACTTGCCAATTTGGGGTCATCGATCGAAGAAGATAAAATCAACTCGGGGACTGTCGTCCAACTCTCGCGGTCTGTAATCGAGGAAGGACATGCTGAAATAAATTCTACAAGCTTAACCTGGGACTGGAGAAACAAATACATTGAATATTTGAAGAGCGGGAAGTTAGCATCGGATCCCAAAGAATTGAGGGCCTTACGAACTAAAGCTGCTCGATTCACATTAGACGAAGACGGAATGTTATACAAAAGAATGTTCGATGGTCCACTGGCAGCATGTTTGGGACTGGGAGATACTGACTATGCTCTACGAGAAATCCACGAAGGCACTTGTGGGAACCATTCTGGCACCGAGTCACTAGTTCGAAAGGTCATCAGAGCAGGATATTATTGGGATAGCATGAAAAAAGACTCTAAGGAGTTCGTTCGAAGATGTGATAAATGTCAAAGGTTTGCACCGATGATACACCAGCCCGACAAGCAACTTCACTCGGTCTTATCCCCATGGCCATTCATGAAATGGGGAATGGACATCGTCGGCCCTCTATCATCGGCCCCAAGTAAAGCTAAGTTTATATTATTTATGACTGACTATTTCTCTAAATGGGTTGAAGCACAGGCCTTCGAAAAAGTTAGGGAAAAAGAAGTGATCGACTTCATATGGGATCACATCGCATGCTGATTCGGGATACCCGCAAAAATAGTATGTGATAATGGCAAATAGTTCGTCGGCAGCAAATTAATGAAATTCCTCGAAGATCACAAAATAAAGAGGATACTATCAACACCGTATCACCCCAGTGGGAACAGACAAGTCAAATCAACGAACAAGACTATCATCCAAAATTTGAAGAAAAGGCTAAACGAAGCCAAAGGGAAGTGGAGAGAAAAATTTCCCGAGGTTCTATGGGTGTATTAGACAACATTGAAGTCGAGTACCGGAGCAACCATGTTTTCCTTAGTATATGACTCTGAAGCCTTGATACCGGTCAAAGTCAGGGAGCCCAGCGCCAGGTTTCGACATGCGACGGAGGAATCGAACCACGAGGCCATAAATACCAGTCTCGATTTGTTAGATGAAAGATGATAAGCGGCACTCGTTCGAATGGCCGCACAAAAGCAACGAATCTAGAGATATTACAACAGAAGAACCAATCTTCGACATTTCAATGTCGGGTACTTAGTCTTAAGAAAATTCACCATCAATACTCGAGACCCTAATGAAGGGAAACTTGGTCCTAACTGGGAAGGACCCTATCAAATCCTCGACATAGTCAAGAAAGAATCTTACCAGCTCGGAACAATTAACGACGAACCATTGTCGAATAACTGGAATATATCACTCCTCAAGCGGTACTATTACTAAGGTATGACTTTCTTATTCTTTCATTTACTTAAATATTTGAAACTAACTTATTGCAGGAATCTAATCCAAGAAGTCGAGACCTCAGGTTTAAAGTACACGTTGCACTCTTTTTTCCTTAGATCGGTTTTTATCCCAAATGGGTTTTCTCGATGAGATTTTTAACAAGGCAACAATTATGTGCTACATGAGGATAATTCAACAGTTTTCAAGGCTTCTTTGCAATAAACCTCAAATACTGGGTGGCATCACCCTCGTATGTCATGTATCAATGGGTCTCAATAGGAAAATTTTGCAATGGGCCAAACGGTCGAATGAACCATGTCCATATAGATTAGCCGAGTCCCAATAACAAAACGTGAACGCATGTATAAATAATACAAAGAAGCATTCTCTTTTATCGAACATCTCACGTTTGAAGTAGAATTTCTACTATATGAGTCATGTACTTACAATTTTGTTCTATAGTACAAAACCAACACTTGTGAAAAATGGCCCAAGGGCCAAGTACAAGCATACCCCGAACACTCGGGAACAGCACACTCGAGCTATTTAAGTTAGAAAAAAGACCTCAAAGAGGCACCCCTCGATATATATAGGCCAAGTCCATCACACTCGGGGACTAACATTTCGAACAATGTTATCGGGAGACAAGTCCAAGAGACATACCCGAGGGCTACGGCCATATTAAAGACTACGGTCACATAAAAGGTTACGGCCAAAATAATGCGTCTCGGAGACGTCTGGCTTCTGCCATAAACTAAAGGCCTTCAAATACTGTGAAAAACCGATTAAATAAGGCTACCCTCATCAAAGTAAATAAAAAAGGGCTTATAAAATCAGCCCTCGAATAATTTAAAGGCTTTGATAATATAAGCCTTCGAAAAAACCTCAAGAGGTATCAAATTATCTTAACACAAATGAGTTAAGAGAAAATAGGGTTCCGATCAATGGGCACAAAAAAACATGCTAAGGCATAACGAAATTTTCACTAAGTCTTTTAGCCGAAAAGGGAAAAATGATAGCCATTTTTTAGAGGCGGAAATGGACCAACTTAAAGAGCCTAAGGGCCGATCTAAAGAGCCTAAGGGTCGATCTAAAGAGCCTAAGGGACAATATAAAGAGCATAAGGGCCGACCTAAAAATCCTAAGGGCCAATACAATTGGAGTTCGAGACCTCACTCTCACTTGATTCGAACCTAAAGGTTCAATTATTTCGAGCTCAAGCAAATTTCGACTACAGCTCGAAGATTCACCTAAAGGGTATGTAGTGGTGAGCTCGAAATACTTAACAATCATTTGATGAAAACCTGAGGGTTCACCGTACCTAAAATTCAAACTTGATTATTAAAGATAACTCATTAGTTAGCTTGATCGAGCCACCCACGAGACAAGGTCTCGAACGAGTTTCGAACTCGAGGACTTGCCCTCATAAAAACAGCTTAAGGGTTTATTTCGATCACGAGTTGAACTACAGCAATAAAAATTTTCAGCAAAGGCAAATAAACATACGAAGGCATGAAAGAGAAATTTATGAAGGCATCAAAAGGAAATTTTCTATTATACCAAAAAAAAGTACAAGGGGCCAGTCAAAGCCTTATAGCATAAAAAAGGAAAATAAGTTATAACCTAACTAGAATCGGGGCTAGTCCCCTCGATATCGGTTTCATCCCGAGCAGCTTCTCCGAGGGAATCTTCTTCAACAGCCTCATCTTCATCTTCTCCACTTTCGGGGTCACCTCGACTGTCCTCTGCTTCATCATCATCATCATCAGAATAGGCGAGCTGCCTGGCTTTGGTCTCGAGCTCTTTGGCCCGAGCAATTTCCTCGTAGAGGTCAAAACCTCTAGCATGAATTTCCTCGTGGGTTTCCTTCCGGGATTGGCACTTCTCCAAGTCACTGCGCCACCGCTCCCAGTCGGAAGCCTCCCTCAGCTAACATTTTGTATTTTTTAAATGTTGAGTAATTGTCTTAAAACATTTTTATGCATGAAAATCATTTTTACAATTTGTTAATTATTTCTTACAAATTATTTATCAATTAATTGGATATTTAACAAATAGCCTTTTTAATTCCTTTAATTTTTCAGACCTAACCCATTATATTAGCCCAAACCCTCAAAAAACAACCAGTCCAATTCATCCCAAAGCCCAACCTGCCTACCCGACCCAATAACCCCATCCAATCTTGGCCATTAATCCTTTAGATCAACGGTCCACACCAACCCTTACCATAATTAATCCCAACTAACCCTAACCCCTAATAATTCACTCAACCCGGCCGCCCTTGGATCCCTCCTCCTCTCTATTTTCTCTCAAGCTCACCCTAACCCTAATTGTCGACAGCGGCGAGAACCCCCTTCTATGGTGTTTCAGTTCCTTCTCCGATCACCACTAGTCTCATATACTCCCTAGCTCTTTGATTTCATGATTCCTTGAGGGGATCTCAAGGAAAGCCAACTTGTTCTGGTCTGAAACATGTTTACCGGCCGGTCTCAGGCCATTTTCGTTTGTGAAAATGGATTTCTTCTTGTTTTTGGTACGAATCCATTGGTTTTTGACCGATTCTCTTCATCTCTACTATTTTCTGAAAAAACCCTAGTTCGCTATTGTTCGATTCTTCTTAGATCTTTATAGATCTGAGGTGATTCGAGTATTATTAAGTATTTTCCTTTTAAAATCCCTTATTTTAATTAACTATTTCAATTTTAGTCACTCTTTCTAAAACTAGGGTTCATCCCAAGTTGTTTTTCAAAGGTTTTTCTGACTCCTAAGTGTTTGATTAATTGTTCTTTCATCTTGGTGACTGATTTTTGCAAAAATACTTAAACCTTAGTTGATATTGTGTGATACACTGATTTTTCCAACCTTTGCTTCAATTTTGGGTACTTTCTGTGTTACCAGGCATATTTTTTTTGCTCTATCTTTTGAACTTAAACATTGTTCCTTGTTAAATCCAGTATTTTTTATGGTTTTTCCCTAATTAACCTCTGTTAGGGTTCGAACCTGCTCTTTCCGGCTAAGTTCTATGTTGTAGTGAGGTTTTACTTAGTCTAATTTCTATTTATGGAAGTTGAGTAATTCTTTCCGGAAATCAGTGTTATTTTGAAAGTTTTGCTGATTGCTTTACTCCGTTAGAGATTCATATGCATAAATCTTGTTGGTTTTCTTGTTTATGAATTTAATTGGCCGTCTATGCCTTAACTGATTGTCCGTATAATTTTGTGATTGTACTGATCCTTTATTTGGTATGATTGGAATTTTTGCCTTAATTAAACTCTCATGTTATTATCGTTTGATCAATTACCCCTAATTAAGGGAGGTTTATTCCGAACCCTTATGTGATTGGATTCTGTGACTCTATGATTTCCTTAATTGACTGAATGCTGATTCCTTTACCTTATTTGTTCTACTCTTAAATTGTTATATATACACTCTTGTTTTTCCTCTCAAGACACAAACAATTAGTTCAGAATACACACTCTCTCTCTTCTTTCTCTCTTCTTTCTCTGCTACCTGTGCTAACTGTTGGTCTAGCCGGCTGAAAACGAAGGCTAGACAGTGAAACTCTATTTGCTTTACATTCTGCATTTTGCTTCCTTAACTGGTATGTCTCGATTCAATTCTGAAACTCAACTTTATGTGTTCCTTTATGTAAATCCATTCCTATTCCTGCACTAGTTCAATTGGCTAATTATTTAATTGTCTTCATGTTTACTGTTTTACTCAGTATGTTTAAGTTTTACCCTCTCCAGTTCAAGTCTTTAATCGAGCATGCCTAGATCTCATTTGTCTTGTTTGCATGGTTGTTCATTTCCTGCTTACTCCCCTCAACTAGTATGCTCATGTTAGTGTCTTACGCTCCTAATTTATCTGATTAATCACAATTGGTATGACTAATCCTGTGGGGTAGACCTTTGTCCTTAATATGGATGTTCCTGCATTCTGCCTCTATGCTCTAATGTCTACTATCACTTTAGCTTCAAGTATAATTTCCTTGACAATACTCTGAATCAGTAGTTTGTATTCTAACGCTATGAGTTTGGTCACTGCTTGTCAATCAATACTTTCTTGTTCTGTGTACTTGTTGATCAATATGCTTCCCCTCTTATCCATGTTCATGTGTTTCTGATTAAGCTCCCTATGTTCCCACCCCCCCCCCCCCGATCCCTGTTTGTGAACCTGTTTGGCTTCACTTAGAGTTAAGTAATAAATGGCCTTGAATCTGGGTACTCTAAGTTTTGTGATTGTGTGGTTGTTTGTTGAATCTTTGATCTTCTCATAATTGCTTCCAAAATTGTTTTCACTCTTAACATTTTGTCCTAAAACTGTTTCCATTCCTAAAATACTTTTCACTCCTAAAGATTTTACCTCTACACTAGTTTTCCAAAAATCTTCTTAACTATGTCAAGCACTCTCACTCATGTACTTCCTAGGAATCCATGAGATTCCTCCGAACTCTGGCACACTGGCTCTGGCCCTTCCACATTGCACATATTCACTTCCTTATTTTAAAGGATCTTGGTGTGAGCATTGTTTGGGGTCCCTGAGGCCCTTGGGAACTTTGACGCACCAGGATGCCTCATTGGATACTATGGACTACGGCATCTTGGACTGTTTTGAAGGCGTGGTATTTCCAGGTTCACTTTGGGCCTATATCAGGCTCCCTATACCACAACTTATATTTAATATGTAATTCGTTCATTTATGATCTATAATAATAACCCCTGTAAATAGATATTGGGGAAATTAGAAAAGGGGAGGGATTCTTATATGACTTTTGTGGGGGAAACGGGTAGAAAACATTCCTTTATGTCTATATTATGTTTGCATACATTAGAAATAATGCTTTTAGGCCTATGTTATGTTTACTTGCATTAGAAATCATGCTTTAGGATTACATTATGTTTACTTGCATTAGAAACCATGCTTTTAGGACCATTTGGCATACTAGGCAACATGTTATAGGCTCACTACCTCATTTATCATGAAATTGTGCTTCTGCATAATCATGATCACCTAGAAATCATATCATTAAGTTACTTCTGTAATTCTGCCTAATAAAATCTCCCTTCTTTATGTGCATTAGAAATCGTACTTTAGGGTTGTGTTTATATTTGCTTTAACATCGTCTAAATCAGTAACAGTCATGTCTATAAGGATGCTTAGAAGCAAACCAACACCTAGGCACCATGTTATAGGATTAATATGTATGAAATCGATTTCTTGATATTAGCACCTAGACCAGCATGCCTATAGGACTTAATAAGTTCAAACTGTTTTAAAACTAATTCCCTGAATTCTGATTGCATGTTTATAGGGTATTACAGATCCACGCCTAGGAAAGCCTTAGGTAATTAAGGTCTTATAAAGCTGTAAAACTATGTTTTGTTTGTTTGTGACTGCCCAGATTCAACAGGTCCTAAAATCAGTAGGCGAACTGATTAGGTTTATGTCACTTCGTTTTAAAGCAATGCTGCATATTCTCTGCTTGTTATGCTCACCTAGATATCCTGTCCTAGGACCTTCTAAAAATTCTCTGAAATCTGTGTTTGAGACATGCTAATTATCTGCTTGTGTGGAAGTAAACATGATCCCTCCTAATTGTTTTCCTACTTGACATTCCTATATATTCTTTGTTGTCGCTTAGATTTTCCCTTTTAAACACCTTAGGAGAGTCTAGAACTGCCTATATTAGAGGTCCTAAACACCTCCGGGACCACAAGGAAGGGATGGGTAATGCACGCTTAGATTCCGTCTAATTTAAAATCGCTTATATAACCTCTAAGGGGATGGTAATTGGGTAGTAAAAGGATATGATGACCTGTGCGCTAATGTCAGGTGTAACCCCTCTAGTTGAGGAAGGATTACCGGGTATTGTACATATGTGATCCTATAGGCTAATAACTTAGGACTCCCCTATCTTATTTACATATGTGTGCTCAGACTGCTTACCTTTTAAACTCCTTTCATCTTACTTACATATGTGTGCTTAGACTGCTTACCTGTTAAATGACTAATTTACTAAGTGATTTTGGCTGGGACCCACTATTGTGGACCTCGAGGGGTGCCTAACACCTTCCCCTCAAGGTAATTTCAAGCCCTTACCCAATCTCTGGTAACGTAGACTGGTTTCATGAGTTACTTGCATTAGGTGTCCAACGCACCATAAATCTGTTAGGTGGCGACTCTTCACTTTCCATACCCTTCTCCCAAAAGGAAGGGAGTTGTCCCAATGAATGTCGAAACCCGATTCCGCGAGGGAAAAAAAAGGGGGCGCGACAGCATGGCGACTCTACTGAGGATTTTACGCTTTTACCATAACAAACTTGCTTTTTGTAAATTAGTCTTAAGCATGCTTGTCGATGCATTGGCCACTTTGTCATCAATGATGCAGCATCCAGATAAGAACTTCATTGATCCTATCCCAGTAAAGGATCCATAATCAGCCAGCATATTATGCTCATGTTGAAGAAAAAACAGATGGGAAGCCTTGGTTCCACGACATCAAAAGGTATCTGACAAAAGGGGAATACCCGGAGCATGCAAATCATACTCAGAAACGCACGCTTCGGAGGTTGTCCAACAATTTCTTCCACAGCGGAGGAACCCTATATAGAAGAAATCCTGATTTGGGATTGTTGAGGTGTGTCGACGCGAAGAAGCTTCTAAGTTGCTAGAAGAGATACATGCCGGAACCTGCGGCCTGCATATGAATGGCTTTGTCTTGGCCAAGAAGATACTCAGGGCCAGTTATTTTTGGATGACCATGGAGACAGATTGCATCCGGTATGTCCAAAAATGCTACCAATGTCAAGTACATGCAGATATGATAAAGTGCCGCCAAATGAGCTCAATGCAACAAGCTCACCTTGGCCATTCGCCGCCTGGGGAATGGATGGCATTGGTCCAATCGAGCCCACCGCCTCAAATGGGCATTAGTTCATCTTGGTAATTATTGATTACTTCACCAAATGGGTCGAAGCAGCATCTTACAAGGCAGTGACTAAGAAAGTCGTGGCAGATTTTGTCGTAGTTCCGGAGTCCATCATCACTGACAATGCCGCCAATCTCAACAACTATTTAATGAAAGCCATGTGTGAGACATTCATAATCAAACACAAGAATTCCACAGCCTATAGACCTCAGATGAATGGAGTTGTAGAAGCTGCCAACAAGAATATCAACAAGATACTGAGAAACATGGTATAAAATCACAAACAATGGCACGAGAAGCTACCATTTGCTTTACTGGGATATTGTACCACAGTCCGCACATCAACCGGGAAAACTCCCTACTTACTGGTTTACGGTACTGAAGCTGTTATTTATGCCGAAGTGGAGATTCCTTCATTGAGGATCTATAAGGATGCTTTAAAGCAACCCAACGCCTAGGCACCATGTTATAGGATTAATATGTATGAAATCGATTTCTTGATATTTAGCACCTATACCAGCATGCCTATAGGACTTAATAAGTTCAAACTATTTTAAAACTAATTCCCAGAATTCTGATTGCATGTTTATAGGGTGGGTATTACAGATCCACGCCTGGGCAAGCCTTAGGTAATTAAGGTCTTATAAAGCTGTAAAACTATGTTTTGTTTATTTGTGCCTGCCCAGATTCAACAGGTTCTAAATCAATAGGCGAACTGATTAGGTTAATGTCACTTCGTTTTAAAGCAATGCTGCATATTCTCTGCTTGTTATGCTCACCTAGATATCCTGTTCTAGGACCTTCTAAATATTCTCTGAAATCTGTGTCTGAGACGTGCTAATTATCTTCTTATGTGTGGAGGTAAACATGAGCCCTCTTAATTGTTTTCGTACTTGACAGTCCTATATGTTCTTTGTTGTCGCTTAGATATTATCTTTTAAACACCTTAATAGAGTCTAGAACTACCTAAAATTAGAGGTCTTAAACACTCCGGGACCACAAGAAAGGGACGGGTAATGCACGCTTAGATTTCGTCTAATTTAAAATGGCTTATATAACCGCTAAGGGGAGGTTAATTGGGTAGTAAAAGGATATGATGACCTGTGCGCTAATGTCACGTGTAACCCCTCTAGTTGAGGAAGGATTACCAGGTATTGTACAGATGTGATCCTATAGGCTAATAACTTAGGACTCCCCTATCTTATTTACATATGGGTGCTCAGACTTCTTACCTTTTAAACTCCTTTCATCTTACTTACAGATGTGTGCTTAGACTGCTTACCTGTTAAATGACTAATTTACTAAGTAATTTTGGTCGGGACCCACCATTATGGACCTTGAGGGGTGCCTAACACCATCCCCTCGAGGTAATTTCAAGCCCTTACCCAATCTCTGGTAACATAGACTGGTTTTGATGAGTTACTTGCATTAGGTGTCCTAATGCACCATAAATCCGTTAGGTGGCGACTCTTCACTTTCCATACCCCTCTCCCAAAAGGAAGGGAGTTGTCCCAAATGAATGTCGAAACCCGATTCCGTGAGGAAAAAAAAGGGGGCACGACACTGATCACAGTCGGTCTTGACCTGATCGACCTCTGCCCCGAGCAGCCTGATCTTCTCAACCTTCTACTACAGCTGGGATATCGAAGTTTTAGCTTCCACAGTTGAGTCGATTCCATATTGTATCAGAAGGGTGGTTACCTGCTTCTCTAACTCGGCCTCATCGTCATGAGCCTTGGTCAAGTCCGCTTGAAGATCCTTTATGACCTCGTCCTTTTGGCCACAAAGAAGCTTCAGGGCATTTCTCTCTACCGAGACCCTTTGGTGATCGGCTTCACACTGACTAAGGTCAGCCCGAAATTTGGTAGAGGCCTATACATAGAAGAAAACACAAGTTAGGTTTATAAGAGAATGACTTTGGAAAGAAGGTGAGAAAGAATGACCAAAAAGTAACTGACCCTTACCTTGGAAAAAATACGTTGGGCTTCTTCCATGAGGATCGAAGCGCCAGTAATATCGGAGGCATCATCGACCCCCACAAAGCAATCCCGGAAGCGCTAGAGCCTCCGCCGATCTCAGGGGTCTTCAACCTTTGGGCCTCCCTTATTGCCTCTTCAAAGAAGACCGGCATTGAAGGCAATTGACCTATTGTCATGGCCCCGAGCGAATCGCTCGAGACGCTCTATCTGATTTTCTTAGTTTCAAAATCGGCCCGCCCGGTGTAGAAGCCGATGATCGAGAAATCATATAAACCTCGGGAGATATGGGGTTCACCCTCGAACTCTTCTTTGAAGCCTCCTCGATGTGAGGCTCGATTATAGAAGGTGGAAGCTCGGGATGCGAGGCAACCTCGGCGGCCTTTCGGGGGAGAACTACCAACGCCAAGGTGTCTTCTTCTTCTTCCTTATCCTGGCCCCTCAACTTTTGGGCCGCATCCTCTGAGAGACCGACCATTTTCTCCTCACTCTTCGAGGTTTGGGTCTGGAAGCCTCGGATTGCGAGGGGTATTTTCTCTTCTTATCCTTTTCTGGCCTCGGAGTCGGGGACTTAGCTTCACCACCTTCACTCAAAGGCCTCAGAATGGCATCTTTGGTCAGGCCTACATGAAGAAATATTAGCAACGAAGAAAACATGTAATTGCCTTGGAATACGTAAAGAGGAACCCTTACCATGGTTCTTGGCCTCCCACCTGCCTTTGGCCAAAGCCCCCCAGACTCGCTCAGTACGAGTCGAAGTAGAGGCGAGCTTTTGGATCCAGTCTTCAAAATCGGGCACCGCCTCGGGCATCCAAGGGACAGCTGCGTGATTAAAATTAAATGTTAGGCAAAATCAAAAGAAGCACAGAATTAGAGAACAAAAATTCACTTACACTTGGATTTCCACTCCTTAGGGAACGACATCTTTTCCTTTGGGATTATGTCACAGGTCCTCACCCATATAAATCGGCTCATCCAGCCTCGGTCTTTATCCTCATCGATGTTCGAGAATAGAGCCTTTGTTTCTCAGTAGTTAAGCCCAATTACCCCTTGATAGAGCTGAGGCCTGTAAAACCGAATGAGATGGTTCAGAGTGAACTCCAACCCCCCGGCCTCGTTGGAGTAGAAGCGCAACATGATCACTATGAGCCAAAGTGAAGGATGAAGCTGACTAAGTATGACTTCGTACCTCCTAGAGAAGTCAAAAATCACAGGGTCGACGGGGCCCAATGTGAAGGGGTAAGTGTAAACACTTAAGAAACCCTTCACGTGTGTGGTGATGCTCTCTTCGGGTGTAGGAATGCACACCACTACCTCCAGACCCTATTTTCAGCCCTCATTCATGGCATCGACATGGCCCTTGGTAATCGAACACATGTACATCGACACATGTTCGCATCGGCCCGGCACCGATGAGGGGTTATCGACTTTAAAGTTGGTTTTTAGGATGCATGGGCCAGGAACGTATTCGTGGGGGGACGGTTTTACCGGCGTCTTATCATTGATCGGCCGGGAGGAGGAAGATGAAGCTTTCTCTTTTTGCGGCACAGTCTTGGAAGTCTTCGCCATTTGTATGTTTGTAGAAGGTGGAAGAATGGTATGAGGTTAGTGGTTCCGGTTGGAACAACGGTGGTGTCATAAGCGGCGATGAGAGAAAGATAAGAAGAATTGAGAACTCAAGAGTTTATGATCAAAACAAAGTAATGTTTGAATCAACTAAAGAGTTGGTATTTATCGGTTTAAGACGATGGTTCGGTATCACTAGTGGCCGACCATGCCCGACAGGCATTGATGGTTTTTTAGGAACCAAAATGACGAGACATTTCGGTCACATCAATCGCTTACATCATGGAGACGACATCATAACCGAGGTATCGAGGAATCGAGGCTCAAACCGTTTCTTATTGATGCGAGACTAAATTGCATAGTTTAACATGTGATATACCTTACATTTTATGCGC
>ML428924.1:26923-39587 GCA_005239525.1 Nicotiana knightiana | reverse complement strand
ATAGTCTCTCCTTCTTTCATAGTGAAGTTTTCATACTGAGAGTACAGTAGAGTACCTCTTGAACTTTTTACCTGAGGTATTCCTTCATGGGATACTTGCAAGGTATCCCAAATCTCTTTGGCAGTGGTGCAGATTTGGATTCTACTGTACTCGTCTTGACCTAGTCCACACACTAGCCATTTTTTGGCCTTTGCATTCTTCTCCCATTTCTTCAGATCCTCAGCAGTGCAATCAGCTCTAGTCTTTGGTATATCTATACCTTCAGCAGTCTTCATCATGGTAGCTAGAGGACCATCAGTGACTATGTCCCAGAGTTCATAGTCTTCTCCAATCAGGTGGTCCTTCATCCTGTTTTTCCACCAAGAGTAATACTGGCCATTGAAAATGGTGGCCTTGCACTTGATTGACCTTCTCAATTTCCAGGTGGTGCACTCATCTTGATCTTCTCCAAGGTGTTAGCCTTTCAAGGATAACATGCTCTGATACCAATTGATGTTTTTAGACGTCAATATTACACAAGAAGATAGGTTACTTTGTGTGGTACCCAATTTTCGAGTGCTGTCTCAATAGAAGAACCTGGTTCTTCTTGATGTACTTACTTCTACTGTTGCGGAATATTAAAAGCAGTAAAGTAAAAACACAGAGATTTTTACGTGGAAAACACCTGGCTCAAAAGGTGAAAAAACCACGACCTACTCCTCAGTAGGATTTGCTCAAACTCTTCACTAAAAACTCTGAGCCAAACGGACTTACAAAATAAACTCTTTTGTAATCCTAGGACTAACTCTAATCCCTTTGTAGTAACTAGCCCCCAGCTAATTTCTACAAGCTTTAAGTTAACTCTAACTTGAACAATGCGTACCTATTACAATTGCTTCTATGAAAGCTGAAAAGATACAATATTAAAACTCCTACTACAATCAACTAGACTCAATAATTAATCAGATGGAACTGGTTCTTCTAGTTGAACTGTAGCCTTTTAATCGCACAATGATTCTGCTAGCAAAATAACTCTGGGAACTTTGCTTTCAGACTTTGATTCACTTCAGCTTTTGTGCGTGTAGAATTCCAGCAGAAATACATCAAGTATTTATAGAGTCAGTTGAGCTTGTCGTCCAATTCTAGTCCAACTCTACCTGGGTGAACAAATTCGTATCAAACTCAACTTCCTTTCTTTTGTTACTTTCCTTGCTGAATTCGACTTCAATCTTCTCATCAGTTTGCAACCTTTTCGCATTAGGAGACAATCTCTTGGTTCATTGATATTTCACATTCACAAATATCTCCTATGCATATACGGTTCATGTGCCAGCTATTCAGTTCAAGATGTGTGCTCTGATGGACCTGGTTCAACTGGTCAGCCATTTGTCAATCTTCAAAACTATGCAGTGACATGGGTCAACAAATACTTCTCAAGGTAATCCAAATGTGATTCACCTACATAAAGAATTGTATAATCATGGGCAAGCAATTGCCGAGTTGACCACCACAATGAATCCATTAGCCAAAGCTCAACTTCAACAAGTTCAAGGTCCTAAACAAGTAAATGCAATTGAAGGTGTAAATATGATGGTGAAAAAGCAAAGGCAAAAGGTTCAACAAGTACAAAACCGTGCGAAACAATATGTGCAAGAAGATAGTGGTTTTGACCAATATGAATCCTACAATGAACAAGAGGAGAAAGTGCAATATGTGAACAACTTCCAAGGGAAAAGAAACAACTCTCAAGGCCCAAATCAACAACAATGGCGATCACAAGGTAATCAAGGGAATTAGAACTCAAACAACCAAAGCAATTGGAGTGGTGGTAACAACTAAGGTAATTGGAACAATCAAGGCAATTGGAATGGTCAAAACAACTTAAGGCAATTGGAGTGGAAACAATCAAGTATATTGGGGAGGCAACAACTAAGGGGGTTGGAACAATAACCAAGGGAATCGGGGGTCGGGCTTTCAAAGGACCCCGATGTATCAACAACCAAACAACCCGCCTCCTTATCTTTCTCATGGTCCTAGCTCTTCCAACAATGAGATGGGACGAATTGAAAACATGTTCAAACAAATGATGGAGAAGAATGCCGACTCCGATGTTCAACTAGCCTCTCATAACACTTCAATTCCCAATTTGAAAGTTCAATTGGGGAAATCTCGCAAGCTTTGAACACTCGTCCTAAGGGGGCACTACTAAGTGACACGGTGGTGAACCCAAAGGGTGGGAACAACACGAGAACTTTTTGGGTTAGTAGAGATGCAGAGTATATGTGTTCAAGAGTACAGTCTTATGTTTGACTCTTTAGCAGGTATGCTCCCTTCTTGCTCATATGACCCATCCTTTTGTGCTACAAATCTGCAGAAATCTCATCTTGTGCCGCGTTCAATTCACCTTGACATATTTATGCATTTGTCATGTACAACGTGCCACGAGAAACTCCCTTTGCAATCACCAATGATCCCTTAGTGAGTATCCACTTTTGATTTGAAAAATAGTTCTCGTATCTATCTCGGTCTAAAGAAATTCCCGAGATCAAGTTCATTCGCAAATCAGGTACATGTCGCAAGTCCTTTAGAACCAATGTGCATCCGACATTTATCTTGATACAAATGTCACCAATCCCCGCAATATTTGAGTAACTTGTGTTACCCATTCTTATAGTGTCGAAATCACCTGCTACATATCTGCAAAAAAGATCTCTTACCAGTGTGGCATGGTATATGTTGTTGTATCAAACACCCATTCCGACTCTGGACCTGATAAGTGCATGCATTCCTCTTCCTCATTGATAAAGAGGACAACATTATCATTGTTTTGCACCATGGCAGTTGTTGTCGTCATTCTTCTTGCCACTAGTTTGACCTTTGTCCTTCCTTGGATTTGGGAAATCTCTTTTGAAGTGACATGGTTGATCATAATTGTTGCAATTTCTAGCTCTTGATTTGGATCAGTTATTAGACTTCCCACGAGCTCCGGATCTACCATAGTTGCTCGAACTCCTTTGATAACTCCTGCCTATGCCTTCTGTGATGAGAGCATGTCCTTGATTTTCATTGCTTCTTTCTCATCTTCTTATTGAGTAGAAGAGGTGATGTGACATCTTTCAACTCAACGGTAGTCTTACCGTGCATGATGGTTGTTGCCAATTATCGTATGAAGATGGTAAAGGGTTCAATAGCAAGATGGCTATATCTTCTTCCTCGATTTTTACTCCAAGATTGGCTAGCTGTGTGATTAGTCTGTTAAACACATTTAAATATGACAAAAAATTCGTACATTAAACCAAGGAAGGTCTTCAGGTACAATTTATTTGTCAGTGTTTTGGACATGTATAGGCTTTCCAACCTTGTCCAAATGCCACATGCGGTGTCTTCATCAATGATGTTATTTACCACATCATCTGATAGATGCAACCTGATTACACTAGCAGCCCTTTCATCCAAGTCAGCCAAATACTCAGCTTTCATGGTATCAGGCTTTTTGGCATCAACATCTAGTACTTTGTGTAAACCTTGTTGGATGAGAAGATCTCTCATCCTTCTTTTCTATGTTGAGAAACTGCTATCTCCATTAAACTTTTCTACCTCGTAATGTACTCCAGACATTTTTGTTTTTCAACGAGTATAGTACTACCGACAGTGAATAATATTTCTGTCAACGAGCAGAACCTGTGCTCTGATTCCAGTTGTTGGGAATAAATCCCCTATAGAAATAATATTTACGGTAATAAAATCGAAATAATAACGTAGCACCGAGATACGGTAATTAACAAGAATAAAGAGTAACAACAACACCAAAATGTTTACGTGGAAAACCCTTTTGAATAAAGGAAAAATCACGGCCCCGAGAGGAGAAACTAATATCACTATAGCAAGAAAACAACACTCGAAAGAAATAACCCTCTTTTGATATTTCCACCTCACTACAATATCACTCACTCTCTATTTTTCTCACAAACTATTTTCTTATACCCTGTCTGTGAAACCTCACTCTTTCTTTCTTGCTTTGTTGGTGTGTCTTCAACTGAAACAAAACCTTGCTATTTATAGCAAAGAAATTACTTACGTGATATCATCAATGACCTTACTATAGTATAAACACAAGAAAATTTGTCTTCCATTTTTTCTATATACAAAGAAGACACAATTCTCAATTCAAAATTTCACACATGGAGCTGGATCCCACTGATTCAATAGCAGAAGCAGCAGAAGAAAGGGCGGATCCAGCATATTGGGTACGGGTTCAACTGAACCCATAACTTTTGACAAAAACCGAGCATATACTGTACAAATTCAGCAAAATTTGGATATTTATTAAACTACGAACCCATAAACAAAAAAGGTTATGGGTTCAGTGGTCGAAAACATCATCTTAATTCCGTTCCGTGCTGGAGACCCGAGTTCTATTCCCCACTCTCACTCTATTTTTTAATAGAGTTGTAGGAGCCTTTTTTGTCCTTTTCTTAGTAACACATCAGCACATGGACCCCTTTGGTCCTTTTCATTAAAGAGGGCTCTTTTCATGTTCCCTAAAAGTTATGGGCCCATTTAATCATTTACATACTTTTTTATTGTACTTCATTGACATAATTGACTTTTATACTCCTTTCAAAAATATAAAAAATTCAAAGGAACTCTCTTCTTCTCGGGAACACAGCAGATTTAGAAATTGAAGTTTCTTCAACCCCAAACTTCTAAAGTTATGGTTTCAAAAATCAAAACAAAGGCCTACAATCAATCTTGTTCTTGATTTTGCTGGTACGAATCTATGGCTCTATGGTTATGATGTAGTTTATATATTATAAGTTATAATAATGGTATAATTTCTCATTATCTACTTCTTATGGATGATTTATTTCTTTTTTTTTTTGATATTTTTTGCTGGCAATTAGCAAAAGAAATCATTTTCTTCTCTCAATAACAAAGGAATAGAGAAGAAAGTTACTACCTTTAAGTCTTAAATACTTAAAATTCTTAAAAAAGTATGTAACCCTAAAAGATTTTAAACACTTTTTTTTGGGATACTTTATTAAATTTATATTGATAATAAAGTTAATTTATATGTAACTAGTTTAGTTGGACATTTCAATGTAGAGAAGATGATTGTTGAAAATTTGTAATAAAATAAATGACAGGCTATCTTATTCAAAATCAATTTTGCAGGGAACACTTTGCTTCTTATATATATATATATATATATATATATATATATATATATATGACGATCATGAGATTTTTCAAGGCTATTCCAACTCCTCCAAATTCTGGTACTAGCTCTCCTTTGCCAAATACTTCTTCATGTCCAATTATTCATGATAATATTAAGCCTTTAATAGAATTAAATAAAGATGAAGTGTGAATTTGGATCTTAAACCTGATCGTGCTGAAAGAAAGAAAATCTCAGAGTATTCTCTTAATCTACGTGACCGAGTCAAGAGATATTATGTTAAAGAAGGACCATGTCAACCTCGTAATCAGAATTTTCCAAAAAGAAATTTTGGTGGACTAATTCGTCAATTTAATCCGGAGTGGTTTAACACTTCATATTCGGATTGGTTAGAATATAATATTAAATTTGATGCAGCATTTTGCTTATGTTGCTACTTATTTAAAAATGAGCATGTAGGACATGGAAAGGTTGCAGATTCTTTCACAAAGAGTGATTTTAAAGCTTGGAATAAAGCTACAGAAAGGCTTAATGCACATATTGGTGAAGTGAATAGTCTTCACAATCGGTGTTTCAAAATGGTGAGAGATTTAATGAATCAGGAACAATCAATTTTAACCTCTTTTGACAAGCAGTCTGAGAAAGCTAAAAGTGAGTATCGACTTCGGTTGACTGCTTCAATTGATGTGGCAAGATTTCTCTTAAAACAAGAAATGTCTTTTCGAGGCCATAATGAAGGTGGAACATCTACAAAAAGAGAAAATTTTCTAGAACTCTTGCAATGGTATGCAAATAGAGATGATGAAGTGAAAAAAGTTGTGTTAGAAAAAGCTCCACGGAATAATATGATGATTGCTCCAAATATCTAAAAAGAGATTGTGAATGCTTGTGCCAAAGAAACAATTAAAGCAATTGTTGAAGACATGAATGGAGATTATTTCGGAATATTGGTTGATGAATGTAAGGATGTATCTCATAAGGAACAAGTGTCTCTTGTTCTGTGATATGTCAATAAAGAGGGAAAACTTATTGAGCGATTCCTTAGTATTGTTCATGTTAAAGATACAACTGCATTGTCATTGCAAAAGGCAATCTATTCTTTGATTTTAGAGCATTCATTAAGTCGATTACAAATATGGGGACAATGTTATGATGGAGCTAGTAATATGCAAGGAGAAATTAATGGTCTTAAGACGTTAATCTTGAAAGATACTCCTTCAGCTTATTGCGTATATTACTTTGATCATCAATTGCAATTGACTCTTGTAGCTGTTGCAAAGAAACATTATGATGTGGATCAATTTTTTGATATTGTTGCTAATGTCTTGAATACTATTGAAAGTTCTTTTAAGCGCAGGGAGATGCTCCGAGAGGATCAAGCACAAAAACTAGAGGAATTGCTTATGCTTGGTGAAGTTGATACGGAAAGTGGACAAAATCAAGAACTTGAATTTCAAAGGCCAGGAGATACCCGTTGGGGATCTCATTTCAAGACAGTGCGTAACTTTATTGCATTATTCTCGTCAATTATTCATGTTCTTGAAGTTCTTGCAAGTGAAGGTGCAAATTATCTTGAGAGATCAATGGCAAAAAGTTTAGTGAATGACATAAGATCTTTTGAGTTTGTGCATTTATTGCATTTGATGTTAAAAGTATTAGCAATTACAAATGATTTGAATATCGCTTTGCAAAAAAGGATCAGAACATTGTAAATGATATGAAGCTCATTGGTTTCGCCAAGAGCCAATTGCAATCAATGAGAGAGTCTAAATGGGAATCTTTGATAGCTGATGCCTCTTCATTTTGTGCCAAGCATGGTATTATGATCCCTGAAATGGATAAGAACTATCATCTTGGAAAGTCAAAGCGTAGGAGTTCAAGTGTGACATACTCTCATCATTTACATGTAGATATTTTTAATGTTGTGATTGATTTGCAGCTTTCAGAACTTAATAGTCGTTTTGATACAGTGAATAGTAACCTACTTCTTGGTATGACTAGTTTGAGTCCGGATAATTCTTTTGCAAATTATGATAAAGAAAGAATTATGATGCTTGCTAAACTTTATCCTCATGAGTATAGTATTTCCAAGCTTGAAGATCTTAGCTACGAGCTTGACAACTATATTCTTTATGTAAGAGAAGACCGTGATTTCTCTAACTTGAAAGGGCTTGGAGATCTTTCAGAAATACTAGTTGAAACAGAGCTGCACAAGACTTGGGGACTTATTTATTTGCTTGTGAAGTTGAGTTTGATATTGCATGTCGCTACTGCAACGTTAGAAAGAGCTTTTTCTTCAATGAAATACATCAAAAATGACTTGCGGAGCAGAATTGGTGATGAGTTTATAAATGACTGTTTAGTTTGTTATATAGAAGATGAAGTATTTGAAAGTGTACCTAATGATGCAATCATTGATCGTTTTCAAAACATGACAAGTCGTCGGGCACAATTGTAATGGTGATATTTTCTGAATATATGCTATGTTTAGTGGTTCAGTACTTTTTAAATATATTGAATATTAACACTCGTACATGGTTCAGTTATTATTACATAATATCTTGAAATTTGTCCAAAAATTTTAAATCTTGAACTCATAAAGTTAAATTTCTGGATCCGTCTCTGGGCAGAAATTGGATGTAGCAAAAACGACACACAATAAATACCTCTCAGGGGAGACAAGTTGCAAAGAAAACTTTAGTTGTGCTGTTAGTAGCCTAGCCCACTCGAGGTTGGAAAGTACTGTTCTAAAGTGACTCACTGTCCACTCGAATTTTGTACTCCCTCTCTTTCAATTTAAGGAGGTATATATATTTACGTGGTTATAAATTATTATTTAAAAATAAATTATTTTTAAATATAAAAAAGAATTATTTTTTTTTATACTGATTAAAAAAAAAAAATTATATAAATTAAAACAGAGAGAGTATAATTTTAAAAAATACTGACCCAAGCAAAGTGGAGGGTATATCGTTTTGAATAATCTCATATATTTCATAGCTTCTCCAATTGCTCGATAATTAAACAAAGATAACCTGCTATAACCAATTGGTGTAACAAAAACTTACAGTGCATATAAGTTAAAAACTAATTATTCCGCTAAATTGAAAGATTATCCACTATATTAATGATAAAAACGCTCTAAACATCTCTATTACTAATTATAATAATTATACTCATTCCCCTTTTAAGATGGATAGGAAGAGAGAATCTCTCAACAGTGTATTGCTCAAGAGGCAAGTACCACGTAGCAAACAAAAACAACACATGTCATTCTACCATTCCCTAATACTGACACGTATTATGCCAAATCATTCCTGTCTTCTGGATTGACCTATATTAGGCCACTTCTCGAGTCTACCACAGTTACTTCTCTCTTGTTTTTTAACTCAAAGTCTGAAGCAACCCAAAGAAAAAAACCCAAGTCTCAAAATCAAGAAACAGAGTATTTACAAATTATGCAGGCAACTATGGAGGTACAAGGAAGCCCCAAAAAACCTAAGCAACACCAAATGCTGAAAGACAAGCATGTGAAGGATTTAATGGTAGACAAAAGAAGGCTAGTAGAGGTTCCATATACAGCCACGTTAGCAGATACAATAAATACTCTGATGGCTAACAAAGTGGTGGCTGTTCCGGTGGCTGCGCCGCCTGGGCATTGGATAGGAGCTGGTGGTTCTATGATTTTGGAATCTGATAAACAAACTGGTGTTGTGAGGAAACATTACATAGGGATGGTTACCATGCTTGATATTTTGGCTCATATTGCTGGAAATGGTAGTGCTGATGATACTGGTCTTGCTAAAAAGATGATGGTCCCTGTTTCCTCTATTATAGGACATTGTCTTGAAAGTCTTAGTTTGTGGACCCTTAGTCCTAATACTAGGTATGTTCTTGGTAATTATTTTTCAAATTGTTCCTATTACATTGTTGTTACTACTTTGTTACTTTATTTTCACTCTTCTTGAGCTCTGCCTACCTCCATTTTTTCTACCTCCACAAGGTAAAAGACAGTCTTAGAGGTAAGATCTGCGTACACCTCACTCCTGCGACCTCACCTGTGGTATTGTTGTACTGCATCTCACAAGTTTATACCAACAATGAAAAGTTAAAAGGGTCTAATCTAAGGTGCTCAGAGCTACAATAAGAATTAAAAGGGCCCAAGTTATTCCTAGTTATCTCCATTTAAATAAATTTTATGATATAACTACTGATCGCGATATTGGGGGAAAAGACCAAAATTTTGTTCATCCATAAAATATGCAGGTCAACCAGCTAAGAGTTACTCCATCTAGCTCAATTTATGTGGCAGACTTCGGTTTTTAGTCTATCCAAAAGAAGGTTATATTTCTATATTTAGAAATAATTTCACTTTAAGTTTCTCATGTTACCCCTAATTTTATGAAGAATCAACTCAAATAGCCATTCACGCAACTACTTAAACTAAAAATAGCCGGTTGAGGTATAGTATATGCATAAATTATGTATATAATTATGTATAATCAACATATAATTTATGCATATGGTTAGAGAAAGTAAACAATGAATATCACTCGCTATTTGTGTAAAGATCCTAATGTTATCCCATTAGATGATCTATAGTCACACAAATAGATAATCTGTAGTCACACAAATGGCTTGCTTTAGACTGCTTGTTTCAAGTTTCTTTCTAAAAAGGGTTTTTTCTTAAACTGGTCAGACGATCCCACATAAAATGGGATGGAAATCATATACGCTCCCAGTATATAGAGAAGTTTCTACGTTGTCAGCCTAATTCAACTGTTTTATTAGGTTATTATCACTACCTTTTTGGCACTAATAAACTAGTCAGCCTATGACCCAATCTTCAATGCATTGGACATCTCTCATTACTCGCGTGTTGTACTTTGACTTTCTAGTTTTACAAATTTGTTGTACTAATTGGTTGCATTTGTTGGATTATATCTGAAGCATTGTGGATTGTATGGAAGTGTTTAGCAAAGGTATACACCGTGCTATGGTACCAATCGATGGACAATCAGAAAACGTAGCTGGTGTTGAGCTCACGGAGTCTGCATCATGTTATCGAATGCTAACACAAATGGATCTGCTAAGGTTTTTGAATGACTTCCAAGAGCTTAAAGCTATCATGTCCCATAAGGTCTCAGACAAACAATTACAAGCAGTCACAGATTCTGTATTCGGAGTTACTAATAAAGCGAAAGTTATCGACGTCATCAAATGTATGAGAACAGGTTCGCTCAATGCTGTACCAATTGTGGAGTCGTCTGGTGACATTGTAGAAGATCATACTCAGCTTGTAAATGTAAGTTAAGTCTTCGTCTCACTCGTTGTCAATTTTGGAATTGGTCTACAGATTTGTCGAACCCAAACCAAGAGGAAACGAATTAAGCATTGATCAACTAAGCCCTCTCGGGGATTCTCTTAGAGAGGAACCTCATGAAAATACCAGTTTGATCCTATTCATGGAGATTCTATAACTATTCCAAAAATGGAAAGTTCAACACAATTGTAATTATCCGTGTTATTTGTCACGTTGCTAGTCTTACTTATTTCTGAATTGTTATTTGTAGTTATTACACTGTCAAGATTCATATGATATTTACAGGGGAAACAGAGGAAGATCATAGGAACATTTTCTGCGACAGACCTGAGAGGATGTCCTGTATCGCAACTGCAGCCTTTATTAAATGAAGGGGTTGTTGATTTCTTGAAGATGTTATCGGAAGCACAATTCTATGAATCTACAGGGCTGAGATCTTCGTTGAGGGAACTCGTTACTTGCCAACCAGAATCATCCCTAAGGGAAGCGTTAGAGAAAGCGGTTTTGAATCGTGTGCATCGTGTTTGGGTGGTGGATGAACAAGGGTTGCTAGAGGGAGTAGTGTCTCTCACTGACATGATAAGAGTCATTCGCCTCTGGTATCTTACTGAGTTTTTGCAATAATGTGTTCGTAGCGTCAAGGACATGTTTTCCTGTTTTGTATCTGCAATTTCTTAGTGGTGTTTCTTTTATCTGTCTCTTTTATTGAAGAATTCGCTATAAAATTGAAGTTGAAAAGAGTATCTGCTTATACATTCCCTATTGTCAACCCGATTATGGGAGTCTCATCGGGTAGATGCTACAAAGTGATGGAATCTGGAACGCGATGAGCTCCTTTGAAGATATCAATATATATTCCTAGATGGTGAAATGTGCTTGCTCATAATTTAGTTAAAATTTCTATTTCATTTCCACACAAGGTTAGCTATGAATCTGTCTTCCCAAGTTGAGTTGCAAATGATGCAGTTTGACTATTTGAGTACTATTGTTGGTTTTTTGAAAGATGGTCAGCTAAAAGATTTGAAGTACTGATTTTGAAAAAGCATCTCAATAATTTATTAAGCATAACAAGACTTTAAATAGCTAGGAACAAAAAATTTACATAATTTAAAATTGAATTTCATCCTGAAACTAAGCAGCAACAACAATCCTCCTTTGCTTCAGTTGTTTGTGCTTTGGGCATTGTTTTCAACGCTGAAATTGCACACTTTTGCAGTGATGTTACTTTTCTTCTCAATTTTTGAGCATCTCATTTTTTTTTTATGGTAAATGGATGCACAATGCATGGCATATCAAAAATATATTTAATCATTGGATTTTATTCATTATATATATGCGATTTTTACTCTTGCATTATACGAGTCGATTGTCATAGACAATGGAGCTAATGCTCGTTGCTAGGGGTATTCACGGTTTAATTGGCTAAACCAAGAAGAAAGGACAAGAAGGGTGAAAAACAAAAATATGCAACTTCTCAAAAACAGAGGTTGAAAGCTTGAAAATCAAGATCATTAACGACAAGACATAGAAGCCCAAGTTAAGACAATTTGATGTCTGAAGCCACAAGGAAGCTAGCATTGCAGTATAATTGACTATCGAAAAGACAGAAAACAATTTATATTTAATTCGTGACGAAAAAGATATCAGAGTGGGCAAACATGAGCCATTGTCACAATTCAGTTACCACAAAAACATCCCTGCACAACTGGCAGCTATTATGATTGGGCAAATTACAAAATAAACTTATTGCACATTCGCTAACTAAAAAAGTATATAAAATATGTATATTATATGTATATAAAACGTACATATGCAAAAAAAATATTTTATCGATTATTATTTTTAAAGCGACTTAGATATGTCTCTTGAATCCATTTCATGGTGCAAAAAGATAAGTACCATTCAGAAAAGGCAAATCCAGCAGGCCCTTGTATGAGATCGATACATATAGCACTATCCACCTGGCATGATTATTTATTTGGAGGGCTCAAAAATAATACAACATAATGAATAACAAGTCAACAAGGACCTTAACCTTAACACGGCTTAACGCCGTCCTGCCTCTCCCTCAGAAAACGGACGACAACAGTAAGAGATATTGTACTTCTCCAGTTCACTATTATGTATATCATCAGTTGAGCATATATGGCCAACTGGAGAGTCTCGAAGGGGGGGGGGGGGGG
>ML428924.1:0-26901 GCA_005239525.1 Nicotiana knightiana | reverse complement strand
CGGAGGGGGGGGGGGGGTGATCAAGCTGATACGACAGCCAAACATGACATTCCACCTCAATAGCATGAATATACACAGCATACCACAGAAGTAGTAGTCTTGCATATGAGTCTGAGACAAGAAGGGATCATTTACAGATGTATAATTTGAAACCAAGAGGTAATGAAATGCTAAATCAGGGTTTGACGCACACAATGTGTGGCCGCCCTTCCAGAAATTCTAGTTCTAAAATAATCTCTGTAGCTGCATGTACTGGACTTGCTTGTTAAAAACATCCAAAAGCTTAGACCAATGTGGAAATTCATCATTCGCGTTGGTTACAAAAAGAAAATGTAAAGAAACTTTTCACTGACTAAATGAAATATTTATCTTCCTCCTTTATCTTTACTTGTATGTACACTGATAGACCATGTTGGCCCAAGTGAAGATTTGTTTTGACGATTGACAAAGGAGGCTCAGACATGAATCAGGTCCATCCCTTGTATGCATTGATACGGGCAGATTCGAGCATGTAGGATGCACGTGAAGGAGATAAGCTTAACTTGGTATAATCTATATCTTCTGATCGAAAATGTTGCATAATTGATAAAGAGAATGACTCCTTACTCGAAAAGAACACAAGATAAGGAAGGAGTTAGAAGTTGAGATCAACTAGAACTCTTCCACCAAGAAAGAGTAGCATTAGAATACTAGTTATTTCTTCATCTACAGGATATTCTCATTCTACAGGTACGCACAAAAGCAGGAGTTAAACGTGAATTGAGAGCAAAATAGCAAGGCATTTTGCAAGCAATTCGTGTGTGATTCAAGTGTGCAAACCTAAAACTGCATGAACCAAATAGAAGAACCAACTCCAAGTGTCTGTCTTTTATTCTAGTTCAATTGTAGTAGGTCTTTTCATATTTTACCTTTCAGCTTTATCTAGAGGTAATTGTAATAGGTACTCAGAGTATTCAAGTTAGAGTTAACTTGAAGTTGTCGCAACAGTTAGGGGTTGTTTGCTACAACGGGATTAGAGTAAGTCCTAGGCTTACAAAAAGTGTTTTGTAAATATAGTTTTTGGCTCCGTGATTTAGTGGAGAGTTTGAAAAAATCCTACTGAGAAGTAGGTCGTGGTTTTTTCACCTTTTGAGTCAGGTGTTATCCACATAAAATACTTGTGTTCTTTACTTTTCGCATTTGCTATTTTAGCAATAGTAGATTAAGAAATACATAGAAGAACCCCGTCCTTCTATAATCAGTTTGGGGAAAAAATTGGGCACCACACAAATCATCCCCCCCCCCTCTTGTGTGGTATTGAAGTTAAAACATCAATTTGTATCAGAGCAGGTTATCCTTGAAGAGGCTAACACCTTAGGAGAAGATCAAGATGAGTGCACCACCTGAAAATTGGGAAGGAGAATCCCCTGCTTGGCCACCACTCTTCAACGACCAGTACTAATCATGATGGAAAAATAAAATAAGAGACCACATCATAGGAGAGGACTATGATCCATGGGACATTGTCACTGATGGTCCCCTTGCTACCATGAAGAAAAATATTGAAGGAGTAGATGTGCCTAAAACAAGAGCTGACTGCACTGCTGAAGACTTGAGAAAATGGGAGAAGAATGCTAAGGCCAAGAAATGGCTTGTGTGTGGACTTGGTCCAGACGAGTACAACAGAATTCAAAGCTGTACTACCGCTATGGAAATTTGGGACACTTTGCAAGTGGCTGATGAAGGAACACCTCAAGTGAAGAGGTCTAGAGGAACTCTACTATATTCTCAATATGAGAATTTTACTATGAAGGAAGGGGAAACTATCCAAGAGATATATACAAGGTTCACCGCACTGACAAATGAACTTAAGTCTCTTGGAAGGATTATTCCTGAAGAAGACAAAGTTGAGAAGATTTTGACAAGGGTTCTGCCAGAAACTTGGGATAGCAAAATCACTGTCATTCAGGAATCAAAGAACATTGGCACTCTTAAGTTGGATGATATAAATGGAAATCTTACTGCTTATGAACTTAGAAGGAAACCCATGAAGATGGATGTACCCAAGAAGGAAAGGATCCTAGCACTCAGAATCGCTGAAGGTTCTGATCTAGATAAAGATGAAATGTCTATGATCACAAAAGACTTCAAGAAGTACCCAATGAGAGGAAAGGGTCCTTCAAGAAGTGGAAGCTACAACAAACCAAGGGTTCC
Organism: Nicotiana knightiana; assembly: GCA_005239525.1. NCBI lineage: Eukaryota > Viridiplantae > Streptophyta > Magnoliopsida > Solanales > Solanaceae > Nicotiana > Nicotiana knightiana. Next base: position 24,708 of record ML428924.1, on the reverse strand, counting down.
TGAAAAAAAGACCAATGGGAGTTGCTACAAGTGTGGGAACACTAATCACCACATCAAAAACTACCCTCAATGGGAAATTGAATGGAAGAAGAAAAGAGTTGAACGAAGAAACAGGAAGAAGGAACAGGTTCAACCCAAGAAGAACAAAGGATCAACAAAGGCTATGGTTGCTGCCTGGGAAGAAAGCTCATATGAAGGCTCAGGTGATGAAGATGGAGATGAACAAGCACTTACGGCCATTGGAGAATCTGAGGTAAGTGTAATTCATCTCAAAGACAAGATTAAATTTTTGTCTAAAGAAAGGCTATTTGAGTTACTTCTAGATTTCATTGATGAATATGAGGATGTAAATAATGAAAAGGAACAGTTGTCTAAGGAACGTGTGATTTTGAAAGCAAAATGTAAGAACCTAGAACTTAGAGTTAGTGAGACTGTAAGTGAAAATACAGCATTAAAGAACCAGGTTCATGCTTTTGAATCAAATGTCCTAGAACTTAGATCTGAAAACCTAAAACTGAAATTAGGAACAAGTAAGAAGATAGCTGATTGCACACAACTCACGCTAGAAGAAAATGTAGGTAAACTAAAAGATGATTTGTATAAGAAGGATGCGCAGGTAAGAATTTTGAAGGAAGATCTAGGCAAGGTCAATCATGAACTAAGCAAAACGTGTAAATAGAAGATGACTTGGCTTTGGGAATTTGCCACCTAAATGTGATCCAAAAAGCAAGTACCTTACGCTTACTGAGAATAAGATTTGTATTCACTGTGGTAAAACAGGTCACTATAAAAGTGAATGCAATGCAAAAGAAAAGGCAAGCCAAAAGAACAAAGAATTTGTTCAAGGAAAGAATAGGCTACCAAGTTGGGCTAAAAAGAATTTGATTCATCTTTTTGCCTATAGAAAGGGACCCAAACTAGTTTGAGTTCCTAAGACTAACCCCTGATTTCCTTTTGCAGGTCCAAGTGAAGGAGAGCACCAAACATGGTACATGGATAGTGGCTGTTCAAAGCACATGACAGGAAGCAAGAACTAGTTCCTTTCACTTGAGGACCTCAAAGGAGGTAATGTCTCCTTTGGAAATGGGAAGAAATGTGAGATCATTGGGGTTGATAAGGTAGGTAAGACGGATTCTCACTCTATTGAGAATTTCTACTTGATAGATGGCCTAAAATAAAGTCTAATTAGTGTATCACAATTGTGTGATAGAGGTAACTTGGTGGCATTCACCTCTACCAAATGTTTTGTGATTAATCTTACCACTGACAGGATTGTTTTGCAGGGAAAAACATTGATCAGTATATATATATATATATATATATATATATATATATATAGATCTGTCCACGCTCTCAGAAAATGAATTCACTTGCTTAAGTGTGTTGGACAATGATCCCCTCCTTTGGAAAAAAAGACTTGGACATACAAGTCTGAGTCAACTCAATAAATTAGTCTCCAAGGACATGGTGATAGGGTTGCCTAACATCAAGTACAAGGAAGACAAACTTTGTGAGGTTTGTGCAAGAGGGAAGCAGGTAAGATCCTCTTTTAAATGCAAGAAAGTGGTAAGCACCACCAGGACGATGGAACTGATCCATACTGATCTTTGTGGTCCAATAAAACCATTAAGCAGAGGTGGTAAAAGATATGTAATGGTGCTTGTTGATGATTACTCTAGGTTTACTTGGACATTATTTTTAACATCTAAAGAAGAAACATTTGAAATGTTCACTTCTTTTGTTAGAAAAACTCATAAACAACTAGGTAATCAACTTGTATCAGTTAGGTCTGATCATGGCACTGAATTTGAAAATGCTAAATTTGCTAAATTTTGTGATCAGCATGGCATAGATCATAATTTTTATGCTCCTAGAACTCCACAAAAAAATGGAGTAGTTGAAAGAAAGAATATGATACTTGAAGATATGGTTAGGACTATGCTTCTTTCTAGTAAAATGCCCCATAGCTTCTAGGCAGAGGCTGTAAATACTGCATGCTACATCATAAATAGGTGCATGACTAGACCTCTTGTTGAGAAGACTTCCTATGAGTTACTTAAAGGAAGAAAGCCAAATATTCCACCATAGGACATTTGGATGCAAGTGCTTTGCACATAACAATGGTAAAAACTCCCTGAGAAAGTTTGATCCCATAAGTGATGAGGGAGTATTCTTGCGATATTCTTCACATAACAAAGCTTATAAGGTCTACAACAAAAGAACTATGTGTGTTGAAGAAAGTGTTCATGTGGTTTTTGATGAAACTAACATTCTTTCTGAGAGATAGGAACATGATGATGAAGCGATTGGGCTGGTAAGAAACTTAAATGAAACCACAGCCCAGACTGAAGCTGCACTGGAAGAAGGAATAGGTGATGGGACATGTTCTTCCACCCAGAGAAACATGAAAGGGGGAATAGAAAAAATAGGAAATAATCCCCAAAACTCAATGGAACCTGTCCATGAGCCTGTTCCACAGCAACAAAACACTGAAGGAACATCAAGGGGAAACCAGTTGGTTGTGAAATTTTACAAGTATCAAGGTTCTCATTCCATTGAGAACATAATTACTGATCCAACCTCTGGAATCAAAACTAGATCTTCATTAAAGAATCTTTGTGCTTTTGATGCTTTCTTATCTCTTATTGAACCTAAAAATATTGTTGAGGCTTTTCAGGATGCAGACTAGGTAAATGCAATGCAAGATGAACTTAACCAATTTGAAAGAAGTCAAGTTTGGCATCTTGTACCAAGACCCTTGGACAAATCAATAATTGGCACAAAATAGGTCTTCAGAAACAAACTTGATGAAGATGGGACAGTTACAAGGAACAAGGCAAGATTGGCGGTTCCAGGATATGGTCAGGAGGAGGGCATAGACTATGATGAAACTTTTGCCCCAGTTGTAAGGTTAGAAGCAATAAGACTCCTCATAGCCTTTGCTACTTACATGGAATTCACCCTTCACCAGATGGATGCCAAGAGTGCCTTCCTCAATGGCTATCTAAAGGAAGAAGTGTTTGTCAATCAACCTCCGGGGTTTGAAATCAAGGAGAGTCCTAATCATGTGCAAAAACTTGACAAAGCACTTTATGGTCTCAAGTAGGCTCCAAGAGCATGGTATGAAAGATTATCAAAGTTTTTGCTTGAGCATGACTACAAGAGAGGTAAAATTGACAATACTTTATTCTTGAAAGAAAAAGGTAAATATCTCTTGGTAGTTCAGATATATGTTGATGATATAATCTTTGGATCAACTACTGAAAAGTTAAGTAATGAATTTGCTAAACTAGTGGGGGTGAATTTGAAATGATCATGATGGATGAACTTAATTTATTTTTAGGCTTACAAATTAAAAAAAATTCAAATGGAACTATGATCCATCAGCAGAAGTATGTAAAAGAGTTGCTTAAAAGTTTTAAAATGGAAGATTCCAAAGAAATTGACACTCCTATTGCAGTAGCTACAAAGTTGGACATAGACGAACCTTTCATCTGTTGATCAGAAGTTGTATAGGGAATGATTCGCTTATTGTTGTATCTCAGTACTAGTAGACCTGGCATTTTTTTTAGTGTAGGCCTTTGTGCAAGATTTCAGGCAAATCCAAAGTGATAGGTTTGAGTTCAAATTTCAATGATGACAATATTATCTTATGTTATATTTGCAGGATAACAAAAAGGAAAGAATGTAGATACTCAACAAGATTTCTATTGGATTCAAAATAGCAAGTAAGAATGAAAATGTTATTACTACATTAATGAAAAATCAAGAGAAGCAGATTGACTCGTCCTCAATCAAAGGAACTCAGATTGCCAATCATGGATTCTCAAATTAAGAAGATCGTCAGTAGTTACTGCACTCGTGAATTAAGCTATTCCAAGTGTAAACGACTCCTTAAATCAAGCTATAACAAGGAAGGTCACAATCCAATCTGTGCTCTTCAAAGAGCAAGATTCGAAAAGGCACCCCTTGGGTCAAATCCCTTAATCAAAGATCTTATGCCTCTGATTTCACTGAAGACTCAACGACTCTTTTCTCTCCTATAAGAAGGATGATCCTTCAAGAAGAAGACTGTGAAACTACACACATTGTATTCTAGGTCTGTCTACTTCTTAGTTCAAACACTGTAATCCTTACTTATTAGTGTCTCAAAAGATAGGGAGATCTAGAACACAAAAGAGAGTTGTGTCAACTATTTTGAACTCAAGTGTTGATATTGTTCGTTGGTGGTGAACGCGATAAAACCATATGTATTGTAACCTTGTTCAAAGATCTTATGGGAACCCTTGTGACCCAAGGGAAACTGGATGTAAGTACCACAACGATACCAAACCAGTATAAATCATTGTGTGTTATTTACTTCTCTTTACTGCTTACTTTCATTATATTATGTGATCAGTCAACTAATCCTTGTGTTAGTCAACTAAATTTTAAATAGTCAACAATTCACCCCCCCCCCCCTCTGTTGTACTTTCAATTGGTATCAGAGCAAGGCTCACAATCTTTGCTTAACCGCTAGTGAGGAAAAGATTATGGGATCCAATATTGTTGTCGATGCTCTCTTTCAAGAAGGAACCTCTCAGGTTCGACCTTTTTACTTCTATGGTCAGTATTTCTCTCACTGGAAAGTTTGGATGGGTACGTATACTATGTCATATGACTTCAAAGTATGGCGTGTGATAAAAAGGGGAAACCTTCCAATTCCTCCCAAGAAGGATGCAAATGGTCACGTCATCACATCCACTGATCCTCTGGATTTGGACGATTACACTGATGAACAAGTTGTTGTTATCACTGTTAATGCAAAAGCAAAAAATCTACTGTACAATGCTATCAGTGGAGAAGAATATGAAAATATATCTATTTGTGAGACTACAAAATAAATGTGGAATAAACTGAAAGTCACTTACGAAGGAACCAACAAAGTGAAAGAGACTAGAATAAACCTCTTGGTTCGGGACTATGCGTTATTTCAAATGAAGGATGGTGAATCTGTAGAAGAAATGTTTTCTAGGTTCAGCAAAATTCTTGGAGATCTCAAATCATTTAGAAGACCTATTAAAAGTGGCGAATAGGTTAAAAAGATCCTCAGAAGCTTACCTACAATTTGGCAACCAAAGGTCATTGCTTTGGAATGCCAAGATCTGGACAAGATTTCCTATGATGAGCTAAGGGGTGATCTGATCGCTTTTGAGAAAACTCATATTGACAGACAAATTCAGGAGAAGAAGAAAAATGTTGCTTTCATGGCAACTGTGACTGAGCCAGAAAATGAAGATGAAGAAAAAGGAGGAGAACAAGATGAAAATATTGCAATGCTCTCTCAAGTCGTGACCAGCATGGTGAGAAGAAACATAAATAATAGAAGAGGTAAGTCCAACTTTAGGAAAGGAAGGGTGAGCAATGAAGCTGATAAAAATGATGGAAGATGTTACGAATGTGAAAAGTTCGGTCATATCCAAGCTGACTGTCCGGAATTAAAGAAGAAGCTTAGAAGAAACATGCAATAGAAGAAAGCTTTTGGAGCATGGAGTGATGAGGAAGAATCTGATCAAGAGGAAATTTCTAACATATGCTTCATGGATCTAAGGGACAACGAAGAATTAGGGGACTTGGGTTATGGAAGACAACAACGATGAGGAATGCGACTCAAGAAAACCTCGTTCATCGTCAGATGAAGGAACTAGTGAGGTACGTACTCCTTTGTGCCCTAATTGTTATGAACTTCAAGAATTTGTTGATATTGCTCTTGCAGACATAGAAAAAGTAGTAAATGAGCTCAGAAAAGTCAAGATATAGAAAGAGAGAGAAAAGAAGGACTGGGCCCTGAAACTAGAAATGTGCGAAATTGAACGTGATATGCTTCAAGATGAAGTAAATGAACTCAAGCTTCAATTGAATGGCTTGAAAAGGACCACTAGTCGCAGTCCAGTCAAGTCAAATCAGACTGCTCATCAGAAAAAGAAAATCGCTTGTTCCTTTAGTGGTAAAAATGGCCATAGCACCAACAATTGCAGGAACATAATTAGAGCTGAAAGTGGTTCTGGTAACTCTAACAACTCATCTTGCTCCTATTGTGGTAAAAGAGGTCATACCTCAAATCATTGCAGGTTCAAAAACAACAGGAGATGGGTTTGGAGACCAAAATCTTCAAATCAAACTAACACTCAGTAGTCTAATCATTCAGGACCCAAGCAGGCTTGGGTACCTAAAAATGAGTAATATTATTTTGTAGGAACACCACAAGAAGAATATAAAGGAAAATAGTATCTCGACAATGCGTGTTCCAGACATATGACGGGTGACAAACAATTGTTCAAATCAGTCACCAAGCTAGATGGAGGAACAGTTACCTCTGGTGACAAATCCAAAGGAAATGTTATTGGTGTTGGAAAAGTTCCTTTAAGTTAGACATGTGATGTAGATGAAGTCTATTTAGTTGATGAACTTGGCTATAATCTTCTAAGCATCAGTCAATTGTGTGACAATGATTATGAGGTTCGTTTTAAGAAACATGGCTGGTTTGTAGAAGACGAATCAGGTAATATCATTCTCTTATGTAATAGAGGAAGAAATGTCTATACTATCAAAAACTTAGAAAACTTTGGGGATTAAGTTTTTCTTACTTCTATGATCGAAGATCCCTGGGTTTGGAATAGAAAACTTGGCCATACAAGCATGCATACCATTCATAAAATTTCCAAACATGATCTTGTTATTGGTCTCCCAAAACTAGATTTTTCAAAATATCATATCTGTGATGCATGTCAACTAGGAAAACAAACTCGATCCACTTTCAAAGTCAAAAACATTGTCTCTACCTCTAAACCTCTTCAATTTCTGGATATGGATTTATTTGGACCTACTAGAACTGCCGGTATAGGAGGTAAGAAATATTCTTTTGTTATTGTAGATGATTTCTCTAGATTTACACGGGTTATGTTTCTTAGTCATAAAGATGATGCTCTAAAGAATTTTGAAGTTTTCTGTAAGAAGGTTCAACGAGAAAAGGGATACTACATCTCCACCATCAGAAGTTATCATGGAGGAGAATTGAAAGCATAACTTTTGAAAATTTCTGCAGTGATCAAGGAATCTCTCATCTCATCACCAAGATCTCCTCAACAAAATAGAGTAGTAGAGCGTAAAAATAGAATCTTGCAGGATATGGCAAGAACCATGATCGTGGAAAACTCTCTACCTCATCATTTCTGGGCAGAAGCTGTGAGTACAGCATGTCACATCATTAACAGATGTCTTATTCGTCCAATTCTCAAAAACACTCCCTATGAACTGTGGAATGGTAAGAAACCAAACATCAGCTATTTCCACCCTTTTGGATGCAAATGCTTCATTCATAACAATGGGAAGGATAATGTGGGTAAGTTTGATCCAAAGAGTGATGAAGGTATGTTTCTTGAGTACTCTCCCTCAAGTCGAGCATAGAGTTTATAATAAGAGAACCTTATGTATTGAAGATCTATTCATGTGATTTTTGTTGATACTAACCCTCGCCCAAAGAATGAACATATTCCTGAAGATGAGGAAATCTCTTGTGCTCCAAAGTCTGTTATTGTAGGAAAGGATCATCAAAATGAGTCAGCTAATATACAGATAACTCAGCTGAAATTCCTATAGAAGATCATGACCTATCCCAACCAGATCGGTCGACTATCAACAAAAAGGTGTCTCCAGCAAATACTCCAAATGAATGGAAGAATGAACCAGGATATCCTCAATAATTTGTTACAGGAGATCTATATGAAGGAATAACTACAAGGAGATCTCAAAAGAACAAATCTCATGTAGCTCTCATTTATCAAATTGAGCCCAAGAAAGTGGATGAATCTCTGAAGGATTCTCATTGGATTAGTGCTATGAAAGAAGAATTATATCAGTTTGAAAGAAATAAAGTCTGGGAATTAGTTCCAAAGTCTCAAAATGCTTCTGTCGTTGGAACTAAGTGGGTTTTCAAAAACACCTGCGCTCATTGTCCGCAGGTGCGGAAACTCCATCGCACCTGTGCTCCCTGCCAAACCAGCAACTTTCGCACCTGCGGCCCAAGCCTCGTAGGTGCGGTCACACCAGATGACAGCAACCTCAGCCTTCTTCAAACTCCAAACTTGATCCGTTAATCACCGGGAATCCACCCGAGGCCCCCGGGACCCCGTCCAATTACACCAACCTGTTCCAAAACATAATCCAGACTTGCTCGAGGCCTCAGATCACATCAAACAACGCCGAAATCACGAATCACTCTAAAATTCAAACTTTAAGAACTTGAAATTTCAAACTTCCACATTCGATGTCGAAACCCATCAAATCACATCCGCTTGACCTCAAATTTTTCACACAAGTCATATTCGACATTACGGACCTGCGCCAACTTCCGAAACGCATTCCGACTCGATATCAAAATTTCCACTTCCGGTCGGATTTCTTAAAAACCTTTAAATTTCTATCTTTAGCCAAATGACTTCAAAATAACCTACAGACATCCGAATTCATTTTCGATCGCAGTCCCAACTCCAGAATCACCATATAGAGCTATTCCTAGGATCGGAATCCCAAACGGACATCAATAACTATAAAATGCTTTCCAACCCAAATTTATGAAATCCTTCTAAAACACTAGCTTCCACAATATACGCCGAAATGCTCCCGAGTTATCCAAAACCTGATCCGGACATACACCCAAGTTTGAAATCATCATACAAACCTGAAGGAACCTTCAAACCCCGATTCGGAGGTCGTTTACTCAAAATTCCAATCTTAGTCAATTTCTCCAACTTAAGGCTTCTGAAATGAGAATTTTCTTTCCAATTTGACTCCGAACTTCCCGAAATTCAACTCTGAACATGCCCACGAGTCATAATACTTGAAATGAAGCTGCTCATGCCTTCAAACCACTGAACAACGCGCTAGAGCTCAATACGACCGGTTGGGTCGTTACATTCTCCCCCACTTAAACAGACGTTTGTCCTCGAACGTGCTAGGAACTGCTCTGGAGTTATCTGAAATCACTGCTTAACACCTCGAGCACCTGCCCGTGCTACCACAACCCAGCATATTACATTATCTTGATCAAATCTGAAGATTTATTATTTTATCCATATAATAGGCTCAAAAATCTAGTTCCAACACCTGAAATTTCTTTGCCAGGCCTAGTTCCAATATATACGAACACCGAATCAACTACCACACGATATACCAGAACATGACTGCATACCCTTGCTGAATTAGCACCATGCACCGCATAATTCATCATCTAACCACGACGACACTCCCTGAACCTCAATAGCCAAAATTCCATGAATCTGATTCTCCCAAGGCACCTTATGACATATATATACATCCTGCTATAATGCTGGCGATACCACCACAACGGAGGAGACGGGTAGAAATTCCTAACCAACTGTAGAGTTAAAAAATCATGAATATCTCATCTTGACTAGAATCATCACCTAATTATGAACCAACTGTTGGTAATTGTCCTTCAATGTATTTCACATAATCTTATCATACTGATCCCTAACCCAATAATCTCGTCTCACCCAGTATGAACCGCTCAGACAACAAATCACCCCAAACATGACCAACAGTCTCATATGACACCACAACGCGCCAATAGGCCATAACCCCAACATGATACATAGAGAAATGAATCAGGATAAGACTACTCAACTCACGCAACTTATTATGAACTCTTCTCAGAAAATTGAAAGTAAAACACAAGAAAAATAAATATAGGAACCTTACTCATCATCACACTGTTGCGGCGTGCAACCCGATCCAAATAACATACCCGTGGCGGCGTGCCACCCGATCCCATCATAAAATTCACATAAGGAAATATACACGGAGCTGAATTGCTCACTATCACAAAATACTGAATATCGATCATAAGCACGCTAAGTGCATAATACCATCTTGGGGAGACTGATAAATCCACATGCTACAAAACTTAAGCACAAATGAGGTGCAATATATATACTTTGAATCTCAAGAGCTCTCATTCTTGCATAACATCATCACTACACGGAGACTCAACACGTAGGGATCTATTAAGCTGTTTCCCAACTCACACGGCACAATCACAACATTACATGAATTTGACGAAGACGGAACAACACCTAATATTCCGACACCCCTCCTTGAGGAGCGCTATAATGAAATGAACACATTTGACTCACATGAAGCCCATAATCTTGTTTAAATCCATTCATACACTTCAAGCCGATTCTACTCGCAATGAACTGGCTGATAGCCTTACCTGGGTCCAAAATAACCTACTTCCTCTCATAACACGCAAGAAAAACCATCATAGCCGGAACATCACCCCACAATCCCCTACCAGCTGGACCAAACGCCTTCCTGGTATAAATTTTTCAAACAAGCAATATTGCACTTCCTTATACTTGGTCTAAATCTTCAATCAATCAGGTGACTACATGTCACACTTATACAATCTTCCCGTGGTCACGCTCCCACGACCTTCCACACCAGGTAACAAGTCTGCGCATTTGTACCACCAACCACACTAATGCTGAAAAACACATCAAGAACCCATAACCAGGGTACAAAGCCTCTTTCACCGAATATCGATCTCAGGTGACACTGAAGATAACACCATCTTACTCTGAACTTTCTAGTCACTTTTTCTTACTCATCCGAGCTCATGACATCCTTGTTAACACAAAACCGCAATCTCGATTCTTACTCCCAGTTACATACTGCTTACCGCACCTAACCTGCCAATATGAGATAGCACAAGAATTCCACCATAACTTATGAACACTAATAGGGTGAATGCTGCATCATATAGAAACCTTCTACTTGCCACAATTCAAGAGAACAACCACAACACATGAGTAAATTCCCACAATCACAATACATGCAAATCCTTAAGTAGTGGTCTGAACCACCATAACCCCTTTCGGGATCCGCCTACACCTGACAGGCCATAATACTTACATGTTTCCAAATAAAATCTATTTCGACGGTTGACATGCCTCGCACACCGACACAAACCACATACATAACTTAATCACATCGAAGGAACTGATCACTGCCGTAAGTGTGCCATTTCAACCATGGCTAATCACTATATCTTCTTTTAACCATCTTCAATTGCCTCTGGAATAATAGTAACTTCTTTCAACTCATAGCAATCTCAACTGTCACACATCCCGAGTGATCTTGATTCACGAGACCATGCTGCCTAAATCCTGCAACCCGTCTTATACCCTTCTGATAATCTTTCTACAACCTGAAGTTTATTTCTCTCACTCCTCCAATACTATCATGCACGCCGAAAATAACATAGAGCACTCCAACCATTTTCCCTCTCTATGAAATTATGCTGCAAAAGCTCAATTCTTAATCATACTGCTGCCTATAACCCTTAAACACCGCGTTCTAAACTTTTGAACTCACTAGGACCGGTATTGAGAGTCACCCACTCTGACTGGCCCAGAATACAATCAACTTCAAGGCTCTTCTAGCACATTAAGACCCTTTTCAATGAAGCACGTGACTGAGTCACTACCCTTACAGCTGCTGGATATGTCACCCTTATTCTCGCCATGGCTATTAAAAACTCATCTCAATGGGTCAACCCGAACAAGACATATGCGTACCATTCCGGTATGAATGGACAGACTATTGATGAATGTCGCACCTTGACAAATAAGATCCAAACACTGATTGATACCAAAGTCATACAGGCAAGGGAAACCGCACCAAATGTCCGTAACAATCCCCTACCAGATCACAAGGGTGAAAGAGTCAATGTAATAGAAACTGATGAAGAGTGGGATCCCGAGGGGTCAATAGGGCTTATTCGGGAAGGTGATGATCCTAAGAAGCCTGTAGTCATGCTCAATCTCATTGTGGTACAGGTACAGCCTCCAGTTTAAGTTGAGGTAGCTGCATCAGCTCTATTTGAAGTAGAAGTGACACCATCTGCATCCATACCCACACCATTTGTAGTAGAAGTGGCCACACCTTTCACTATGACGGTGGCATCCACACCCCCCTTCAGTTCCAACGTTGTACCTTGGGATTATGTTGCCGAGGCTAGGAGAAAAGAAAGGGCAAAGATGGAAGAGTCTGGCGGTGCACAAGGAATGACTAGAACGGGCATAATTTACACACCTGAGCATTTGGGAGAGACAAGTAAGCAAGCTTCCAATAAACAATCCGTCATTGAAACTGGTCTAGATGACCTTTGGAGGAAAGTACAAGAAAGGGAGTATTTTGTTGTTGATCATCTGAATAAGACTCCCGCCCAAATATCCATCTTGTCATTACTGCAAAATTCTGAAGCACATAGGAATTCTCTGATGAAGGTACTGAATGAAGCATATGTGCCCAACAACATTACTAGCGAATAAATGGCCAATATGGTGGGACAAGTAATGGAAAACCATATTATTACCTTTCATGAAGACGAGTTTACATCTGAAGGGTTAAGCCACAATAGGGCACTGCACACCACAGTGCAATGTGAAGATAAGTTCATTGCCAGAGTTCTGATAGACGGAGGGTCCAGCCTCAATATCTATCCACTGACAACTTTGAAGAGGTTGGGCAAGGGCTTACATGAAATACGAGCAGGGACTGTAAATGTGAAGGCGTTTGATGGGTCTCAAAGGGCCAAAATCGAAAAACTAATTTGTGCTTGCAGATGGGTCCTACCTGGTTCGATGTTAAATTCCAGGCGTTAGACATATCCTCCTCCTACAATCTGCTGCTGGGACGACCTTGGATACATACCGCTAGAGCTGTCGCATCTACTTTGCACCATGCCGTAAGATTTGAATGGAACCATAAAGAAGTGATCATCCATGGAGATGGGAGCAACCTCATTTACACCAGTCAGACTATTCGGTGATAGAAAATAGAAGGAAGTTAGGTGGAGAAATATACTATCGCATCGAGCGTGTTAACACAATCGAGAAGGATAAGTAGTGGAGTAGCAAGATAGAAAGCATATTGTCATGGAAAGGGTATGAACCTGGCAAGGGGCTTGGTAAACATCTTCAAGGTATCTCCAAACCAGTAAAGCTAAAGCGCCATGGTACAACCTTCGGGCTTGGATATCAGTACACCTGGCAGGAATATCGGAATTGGTCGCCACCATGGCGTAGTCCATACTACCCTCATGAGAAACCTGTACCGCACCTGAATCAGACCTTCCATCAGGTTGATATAATATGGGGATCAGAGGAAGAAGAAGCCTTAGCAGCATTGAGGAATTTGTTCTTGGAAGACGATGATATGGATTGTTGTGTGATAGTTGAGGAGGAGGAGGAAGAAGGCCTTACCATTCAGGCAGTGAAGAAGGGAATATTTCTCAAGAATTGGACCGCTAAACCATCAAGGGCCCGACGAGTCCCGGGGTAGCAAGGCTGATACAATTGTTTAATTTTGAAAATGATTCCCTCTTTTACATTTTGTTTTAAATAATATTTTTTAGTGTTCCATTTCGGAAACATTATTTGAGTTATTGAAATCATTTTGTTTGACATAATAAATGGCCTGATGTTTATTATTACTATTTTCTTTCATATCTTCATCCCTACAGCATTACTATTTCTTATCTTGATGAACCAACGACTGTGACATGTAATGAGACAGCGCAACAGAAGGACAGTGATTCGGAAGAAATAAAATAAGAGGATATAATACCTGAGGAAATTATTAGACAAGTGAAAAATTTTGAGAACATGCCCAAGTCCAACCTGAACAAGACCGAGATAGTCAACTTGGGAGATTCCGATATCGTTAAAGAAACTCGCATAAGCATCCATCTGTCACCTATAGAAAAGGAAGAATACACTCGCTTCCTGAAAGAATATGAGGATATCTTTGCATGGTCATATGACGATATGACAGGGTTGAGCACATCCATAGTAGCTCACAAGTTACCTACAAATCCAATGTGTCCGCCAGTGAAGCAGAAACTCAGGAAATTCAAGCCAGACATGAGCCTGAAAATCAAGGAAGAAGTTACCAAGCAGATCAAAGTCAAGATCCTCAGGGTAGTTGAATACCGAACTTGGCTAGCCAACATTGTACCGGTTCGAAAGAAAGATGGGAAGGTCAGAGTCTATGTTGATTATCGGGATCTAAACAGAGCAAGTCCCAAGGATGATTTCTCGCTGCCAAATATACACATTCTGATTGACAATTGTGCCAAGCATGAACTCCAGTCCTTTGTAGATTGTTTTGCAGATTATCATCAGATCTGGATGGACGAAGAAGACGCAGAGAAAACAGCATTGATTACACCATGGGGAGTGTATTGTTACAAAATAATTCCATTCGGTCAAAAGAATGCTGGGGCCACCTACATGAGGGCTATGAAAACGATCTTCCATGATATGATACATCAAGAAATAGAGGTATATGTTGACGACGTCATCATCAAATTCAAGAAGGCTACAGATCACATAGAAGATTTGAGGAAATTCTTTGACCCGCTACGCAAGTACAATCTAAAGTTAAATCCCGCAAAGTGTGCTTTCGGGGTTCCTGCCGAAAAATTCTTGGGATTCATTGTCAGTCGCCGGGGAATAGAGTTGGATCCGTCAAAGGTCAAAGCCATCCAGGAATTACCACCACCAAAGAACAAGAAGAATGTGATGAGTTTCTTGGGACACCTCAACTACATCAGCCGTTTCATTGCACAGTCCACAGTAATATGTGAGCCAATTTTCAAAATGCTGAAGAAGGATGATGCAACCAGTTGGACCCAGGATTATCAAAAGGCTTTCGACAAAATCAAGGAATATCTGTCCATATCCCAGTCTTAGTCCCGCCAGAGCCTGGTAGACCACTATTACTCTACCTTGTAGTGTTAGATGGAGCTTTCAGTTGTGTTCTAGAACAGCAAGACGAGACGGGAAAAAAGGAGCAAGCCATATAGTACTTGAGTAAGAAGTTCACTCCATATGAAGCACGGTACTCTCTACTAGAACGCACTTGCTGCACTCTAACCTGGATAGCTCATAAGCTAAGGCATTACTTCTGTGCCTATACTACATATCTCATATCAAGGATGGATCCCCTAAAGTACATCTTTCAGAAACCCATGCCTACTAGGAAGTTGGCCAAGTGGCAAATCTTGCTGAGTGAGTTCGACATCATCTATGTAACTCAGAAGGCAGTCAAGGGACAGGCATTAGCAGATCATCTTGCTAAAAATCCTGTGGGAGCAGAATACGAACCCCTAAAAACCTATTTTCCTGACGAAGAGGTGTCATTCGTAGAAGAAGACATTGCTGAAGCCTACGACGGTTTTTCGACGGAGCCGCGAATTTAAGGTATCGGAGCCATCTTGGTATCAGAAATCGATCAGCATTATTTGGTGTCCGAAAAACTCAGATTCCCATGTACCAACAACATGACGAAATATGAACCTTGCATATTATGGCTCAACCTGGCTGTTGATATGAATATTCAGGAACTACTGGTGATCAGCGATTCAGACCTGCTGATACATCAAGTGCAAGGAGAGTGGGCTAGAATTCCAAAATACTACCATATTTGCATCATGTACAATAAATGAAGAAGAGGTTCACAACGATAGAATTCCGGCATTTCCCTAGAATTCAGAATGAATTCGTAGACGCATTAGTCACCTTGTCATCAATGATACAACATCCAGACAAGAATTTCATCGATCCCATTCATGTGAGGATCCATAATCTACCGACATAGTGTGCTCATGTTGAAGAAGAAGCAGATGGAAATCCATGGTTCCACGACATCAAAGAGTACTTGGCAAAAGGAGAGTACCCGGAACATGCAAACCATACTTAGAAACGCACACTTCGGAGGTTGTCCAATCACTTTTTCCATAGTGGAGGAACCCTGTACAGAAGAAATCCAGATCTAGGACTGTTAAGGTGTGTTGACGCAAAAGAAGCTTCCAAATTGCTCGAGGAGAACATGCCAGAACCTGCGGTCCACATATGAACGGCTAAGGGTGTTCATAATAACCCGAAAAATCGAACCAAACCGAAAATCGAACCAAACCAACCAAAAAAAACCAATACATTTTAGGTTTGGTTTGGTTTTGGTTTTGAATTTTAAAAACCAATCAAATTTGGTTTGGTTTTTGTTTCAATCAAAAAATAATCGAAAAAAAATGAACAAAACCGACTATAAAAGTAGCTTTTTTAAATTTATTATTACATATATATATATATATATATATATATATATATATATATATATGTATATTTTTTATATAAAGTTTATAAAACTTTATGGTATATATTAGTCATTTGTATTTTTAGTCTAGTTCTTTGCTATTTAATAATCTAATTATTTGCCTTTATATTCTAGTTTGATTGGTAATTTTCTTTCGCTAAGTATAAAAATTATTTCATACTTGTTTAACCAAAGAATTAGATCCTTTGACCAAAGCTATTTTTAGGATGAACACGGGTTTCTGATAACCAAGGCAAGACTGATTATTGTAAGTAATTAAACAAAGAAAAATTGATGAGATGCACGAAAAGTAAAGTGTATTGCAATAGTAGTTCGGATGCCCCTTTACAGGTTATATTTTACTCCCTTATATAGGGAATTTCCTAATATAACGTCTGCCCTTTTCAGTGATTGAGCATTAATGACTAATTATGACATTAATGTAACGTTACAATGAGTAACTGTAACTGTTGCGTGAATGTTTTTTAACGTGTGGATCACTAACTAAAGATCTCTGAAACTGCCCTTTGTTCCGCCCAGATACATTGTGACCATGTCTCTTCATCTTCTCAATCAGGTTGAGACTTCCGTAGCTAATTAACCCATGGGTGTGATTTGTCGTGCCTCTTTGCCTTATACCTCTTCATAGAGTCCCGTCCAGATGTCGTGTCTTCATTGCTCCACGTAGACTGCTGAGTCATCAAGATTTATCATACGTGTGAAGCTCTTTTTTACCAATACAGATAGTCCCCCCACTTACCATATATTTATCGATTAATATTTGGTAAGTGGATACTCATTTATGGTGGGAATATTTTGCTGCCGCTTCACTCGAATCGTTGCATCTTTTTCTGAACGTAGGCGTCGCTTGTCACTTCCATTTAATGCTTATGCCACGTGGAATTTCCGAGTTGGTTCTGCAATTGTTCAGTGCCTTTTTGGGCTTTTTGCGGTTGCATCAGTCACGAAGTGACATTTTCAATTATGGCTTTCACATAATTGTTTTTTCCCATTTTTTACGGTTTTCTTCGAGTATAAATACCCCTTTTATTTTCTTTCATGAAAAACTTCTAACTTTCAAACTTTATTTGTAAAGAACTTTTTCCTTGACTTTGTAGATATGTATTCTTCAAACCAATCTAAGAGAGTCATAAACGTAGATGATTTGACTCCCTCTTCTGCTCTAACGCAGAGTAGGAGAGGCGGCAGGTTGAGGAGTTTAGGTTCTACTCCTTCAAGGGGTTCTACCTCTTCTCAAATTACTTCCCCTCCTTCTTCTAAGTCTTTAACTTCTCCGAGGGCTAGGGCTTCTATATCTTCGTCTAAAGGTAGAGGACATCACGAACCTTTGCGCGAATCGAGGGTCGATGAAATAGTGCCTGCGGAGTTCACCTTTGCTAGGGATAGTCAGGCCCTTAGAGATCAACTTTTTTCATTGTCGTCTCTTGAGAATGCTGACAAATACCCTACCCAACTCACTGAAGGTTTAATTCCTCTTATACGCAGGGACTGTTATTGGAGTTCCAATTTTCCTGTAATCGTTCCAAACAGTAATCAAAGAATAACGTCTTACTAGATGGGGCATTCTTTTGTTTATACCTATCCCTTCACATTAGGGTTTAAGCCTCCCATTTACCAGGTTATCATCGAGTTTCGTCGATTTTTCAAAACTTGCTTGGGACAAGTCGGTCCTCTTGTATGGCAAGTCGTTGCATGTTTTAGATACTTGGCTACCTTAGCTTCGATCCCCTTTACCTTTCATCGTCTTATTCACCTCTATTCCCCAATGTTATTCCGTCAGGGAATTTTTACCCTGGCTGCTAGGAGTAAAAGGGTGTTAGTGACTTCTGAAGATGATAAGGATCGAGATTGGTACCTTCGATACGTTGTTGTGCCTACGGTTGTCTTAGTAAGTGAAGAAAATATTCCCTTCCCTGAGAAGTGGAATCGTGCACTTGAGTACATTTTAGCTCACATTCCTTGCTTTTTTCTTTAGATGTTTTACTAACGATGTAGCTATTTCTTCTTTTTGCAGCAATCATGGGAACCATTGAGAATGTCTCCGGTTTCAGAGATTGGGTAGAAAATCTTTTGTTAATCGCTCTATTGGAAGAACGTTCATGGAAGTCCCTCTCTGAGAGGTTTGGTTGGAGAGTTAAGACTCATGGTAAGTGAAGTTTTCATTTGTACTTGTTTCTCCCTTTGAGCATTATTTAATCCTTTCCTTTTGATAGGTTTTCCTGCTCATGGAGTTTCTGCATCTGTGTTTGTTCCCAAGTTATCCCTGGCTCAGCCCTAGGAAACCTTTTCAGGCTCTTCTTCTTCAAAGAGAAAAGCAAGTAGGTCAAAGACCTCGGAAGAAGAGGAGGAAGAAGAGGGCTTTTTAATCCATAGGTCACGCAGAAGGAAGGTGGTATCAAACGACGAGTCTACACCTGTTATTGATCCTTCCATACCTGGAGTTGAATTTTCTGTCCTTGAGGATGCTTCTCCCTCTCCCGTACGTGATTATGTTGATCATCTATTCTGGGAGGGATTTGATCCTGTTGCTGATGAAACTCCCCTAGTTTTTTTCTCTCCTTCTCTTAGAGAACTCTCCTCCACTGCTCCAGTTATTTCTCCTGCCCCCGTGCCTATTCATGCTCCTGTTCTTGCTCCCTCTCCCGTGGCTTTTTCGGATCCTCGGACTTCCTTGCATGTGGCTCATGCATCTTTTCCTGCTTCCACGCCTTCTGTTTCAGAAGTGGGGTCTTTCAGCAGGGAGATGAGGAAGATGATGATAGAAATTCCGGCAGAGGGTAGCCTCTTTAAAAAGTATGGCCAGCCTGAGGTGTGGTTGAAACCGTTGATAGGTCCGACAGAGAGAGCTAAGCTGGATAGCCATAGTTCCCTTACATGGGCTAATGAGATCGTGGATACTTCTTTAAAGGTAGAATGTATTTTCTTTCATTCATTCTTGTAGGCGTACTTATCATATCTAATTGATTTCCTTTTGTAGATCAATCTTATAGGCACGGAGTTTATGAAAAGGATTTCCCATACGGAGAAGGAAGTAAAGGAGTGGCATGCTGAAGCAGGTAACTGGAAAGAACAGTATGAAAGCTTAAGGCTCGACATGGAATTCTTAGAAGAAGAAAAATGTACCTTGGAGCAGCAAGTGAGGGTCATGACGGCAGAGTTGGCCGTGGAAAAGGCATCCTCTGATCAGGCAGGCAATGATAAGAGCGTCCTAGAGTCCTCATTCGCGGAGTAGTTGTCTCGTGCCTCTGAAGAGGTCATGAGTTTGAAGGCCTTACTAAACCAAAATGAGGAGTATTCGGGCGAGCTTGTGCAATCTCTTACTCAGACCCAGGAGGATCTCCGCAACTCTTTGGAGAAAGTTCAATTCCTGGAAAGGTCTTTCGCTCCTTTAAGGGCCTCTAATGATGCTGCTGTGACTGAGAGGGATGAACTAAGAGCTGAAGTTATGCTATGGGAGAAAGATTATGAAGCTCTTGAAGATAGGGCAGTTGTTGATGTTAGTTGGGCGTATATGAACTCTCACCTCGACACATTGACTGAAATGAGCCGAGAGGGTTTTGACCTTAATGATGAAATTGCAAAAAACAAGGAGTCCATTGAGAATGCTCAAAAAGGTCAGAATCTCTCTTCACCTGAAGGTGAGGCTCCTACTACTCAATTCTCTTCGTCCCAAGCTGCTCCTGCTCCTTCTGCCAGTGAAGTCAACCCTCCTCCTGATGAAATTTAAGAAGTTGGTTCCTCCCCTTTTTTTTTCTTTGTCTCAATTGGTGGTTACCCCCAGTCCCATCGGGGGTAAATTGGGATCTCTTAAAGTGCCGAAATGACAACTTAGAGGCACCTTAATGTATAAAAAACTATATACGGCTAAGTATAAGTTAATACTTAGTTTTTACTTAGCCGTTTTAATATGCAAGTATGACTTTTGCTTTCCGTTGAGTTGTTGTTTCACTCTTTAAGTCTTTTGCATGCTTTATTTTTTGAGGTTTTAGTTTTACCTCTGAGTTTTGCGTATAGAATGCTTTAGATTACTCACACCATTTCGTAATAAGCACGGTGTCATATAAAATGTGTGCCTTTTTTTAGTAGGCATAATTTATGAAAGTGGGCCCTTTTTGATCGACACTTAATGAAGAAGACGTCTCAACTTCATAATGGTATAATAATGCAATAGAGTGATAGGAATTTTTCACATGTTTAAGAATGTTTCCTAGGAAAAATTTTCGTTTGAACTTTCAATACAATTTACATGTGTTTGATTATCGTCTAAAACTCATGTTGCAACTGTTTTCTTTTAAAGGATTTGATATAAACTTATATTTCGTAACTGTTTTTCGTATGTAACAGTTTTCTCGAGTTAATACAAGAGGGCAACTATTTTTCGTTCGTAACAGTTTTTATTCAAGTTAGGGTTTTCACCCGTAACTATTTTTATTGACAACAGTTTTCAATAAGCATGAGGGAAATGCTCTTACATCCGTAACTGTTTTATTTGATAACAATTTTTTGAACAAGTACAAGGATTTTGATTTTTCATCTGTAATTGTTTTATTTGATAACAGTTTTCTATGTAAGTACAAAGATTTCATAACTGTTTTTAGTTACAATAGTTTTGAATGAGTACAATGATGATGATCTTTTATCCATAAGTACAAAGATGCGCATTTCTTCCTCGTAGCTAACATTTTGCCTTTTAACCTGAACATGTTCGTAGGTTTTTTGGATTAGGCTTTGTGTTTGAGTCTTTGGCTCTTTCAATTTTGCTCGTATCACTTAACTTGTTGGGTAGATGGATCTTCAGGCTCGAGCTTTGACTTTTTGATAGTCTTTTTTGCTTCGTCTTTGCCTTCCATACTGTATAGTCCCCCAAGTGTTTGAGCTTTGAAGAATGAAATCTCGAGCACTTGACTATTCCTTCCTTTAGAAGTAGTATTTCTTCAAGTGGATGGCATTCCAACTTGTTGGTAGGATTTTGCCGTCCATAGCTTCCAGCTCGTAGGCGCCCTTCCCAGCTATGCCTCGGACTTTATAGGGTCCTTCCCAGTTTGGACATAGCTTTCCTGCGCCTGCTTCTTTCGTTGATTGAGAGAATGTTTTGAGGACGAAGTCCCCAATCTTGAAGTATCTGAGATGAGCTTTACGGTTGTAATAACGCTCTATGCTTTGTTTTTGAGCTGCCATCCGTATTAGTGATGCTTCTCTTTGTGGTTCGAGCAGGTCCAGATTGGTCTTCAATTAGTCGCTGTTTGCTTCCTCTGTGGATGTTGTAAACCTTATGCTTGGTTCGCCAATCTCCACAGGTATTAAGGCTTCTGAGCCATTGACAAGCGCGAACGGAGTTTCTCCCGTGGCTATTTTTGAAGTTGTTATGTATGCCCATAGTACCGCTGGTAACTCATCAGGCCAATTTCCTTTGGCTTTATCTAGCCGCTTCTTTAGATTGCTGATGATGACTTTATTCGTTGACTCATCTTGACCATTAGCCACGGGGTGGTATGGCGTTGAAGTGATCCGTTTGATTTGCCAGCTTTCGAAGAATTCTGTGATTTGCGAGCCTATCAATTCTAGGCCATTATCACACACGATCTCCTTTGGTATCCCAAAGCGGCATATTATTATTCTCCATAAGAAGCTTTTAACTTCTTTTTCTCGAACATTTTTAAATGCTTCTGCCTCTACCCATTTTGTAAAATAGTCGGTTAGCACGAGTAAAAACCGTACATATCCTTTAGCTGTGGGAAGAGGTCCCACTATGTCCATACCCCATTTCATGAAGGGCCATGGGGATATTATTGGATGCAATAATTCCGCTAGTCGATGCATGTTATTGTTAAACCTTTGGCATCTGTCCCATTTGGATACGAAGTTCTCGGCTTCTTTTTCCATATTAGGCCAATAGTATCCAGCTCTAATTAGGGTTTTTACCAAGGATCTCGCCCCTGAGTGATTTCCACAATGTCCTTCGTGGACTTCTTTCATCACAAACTCCGTTTGATTAGATCCGAGGCATTTTGCTAAGGGCCTTCCGAACATCTTGCGATATAATGAGTTATGAATCAGGAAGTACCGGGCAGCTTTGCGGCGAAGCACTTGAGCTGTTTTCTTGTCTTCAGGTACAGTGCCATTCTGCAAAAAATTTAAGATTTCATTTCTCCAATCCCAGGTCAAATTGTTGAAAGTTACCTCATTTCTGTCATGGTCGATCGCTGAATGGAATAGATGGACGACAATTGCATTGTCTTTGTTTGTTACTTCCGTGACTGCTCCGAGGTTAGCTAATGCATATGCTTCTGCATTTTCCTCTCTAGGTATTTGTATTACCTTCCATGTTTTTAATTGTCTCACGAGCTCTCGTGCCTTTTCCAGATATTGTTGCATCTGAGTCTCTCGAGCGATGTAAGTCCCCTGCATCTGATTTACTACCAGTTGGGAGTCTCTTGTGATTACGATTTGCTCGATTGAAAGTTCTCGTGCGAGTTCTAGTCCTGCAATGACAGCTTTGTACTCTGCTTCATTGTTAGTTATAGTATAACATTTGATAGCATGTCGTGCCTTTTCACCCGTGGGTGATATTAAGACTATGCCTAAGACGGAACCTTTTATATTGGAAGAACCATCGATAAATAGGGTCCACAGACTCGAATTAGCATCATTAAATAGTTGTAACTCTTTTTCCACTTCAGGGACAATGTTAATACTAAAGTCAGCGACAAAATCAGCTAAGATCTGAGAGTTGATCGCAGTCCTAGGCTGATATATTAGTTCATGCTCACTTAATTTTATGGCCCACTTGGCTAATCTTCCTGATAGTTCTTGTTTATGCAGTATGTTTCTTAATGGATACAAGGTCACAACTGTGATTGGATGACATTGAAAGTATGGCCTTAATTTTTAGATGCCATGATTAGAGCTAAGGCTATCTTTTCTAGATGTGGATATCTAGTTTCAGCATCTAGTAATGTCTTGCTTACATAATAAATAGGAGATTGTTTACCTTTATTCTCCCTTAGCAATACTGCACTTATAGCAATTTCTGAGACGACAAGGTAGACGTACAGCCTCTCCCCTCTTTTGACTTTGACAATAACGGAGGTTTTGATAGGTAAGACTTTAGGTCTTTGAGAGCCTGTTGACATTCTTCAGTCCATTTGAACCGATTTTGCTTTTTGAGAACTGCAAAGAATTTAAAACTTTTCTCGGAAGATTTGGAAATAAATCTTCCTAAGGCTGCAATTCTTCCCGTTAGTCTTTGAACTTCTTTTTTGTTTATAATTACATTAGGTATTTCTTCTATAGCTTTAATTTGATTAGGATTTACCTCTATTCCCCTGTTTGATAGAAGGAAACCCAAGAATTTACCTGATTCTACGCCAAAAGCGCACTTTTCTGGATTCAGCTTCATATTATACCTACGTAAAATGTCAAAGGTAATATAGAGGTTCTGTAAATGGTCTTCCGCCCGTGTTGATTTTACCATCATGTCATCGATGTAAACTTCCATCATTTTTCATAGATGTTCCTGGAACATCTTGGTCACTAGCCTTTGATAGGTGGCTCCAGCATTTTTTAAGCCAAAAGGCATGACTTTATAACAATAAGTCCCCCTGTTTGTAATAAAGGAGGTTTTTTCCTCGTCTGAGGGATCCATTTTAATCTGATTATAACCAGAATACGCATCTAGAAAGCTTAACAATTCATGACCTGCGGTGGCATCAATCATTTGATCTATATGTGGTAATGGGAATGAATCTTTGGGGCATGCTTTATTTAAGTCAGTATAATCTACGCATACTCTCCATTTTCCATTCTTTTTAGGTATTATCACAGTGTTAGCTATCCAGTTAGGGTACATTATCTCTCGTATTGAACCAATCTTTAATAGTTTCCGTACCTCTTCGTCAATCATTTGGTTCTTGAATGGTCCTTGCTTTCTTTTCTTCTCTTCGACCGGGATTCATCCTCGTGCCTATGTACACTTTCTGTTTAGGCTTTCATTCAGACAATGGAACATCTTCGAGCTCTTCCATAGTTGTTTTGATGTGCTCATTTTCCTCCGGTTCATGAATGATGTCCGGTCTGGAATCTACATCTGTGTGGTCCAATGCCTCTTCCGTGGTGATTTGATTCACTTTCTCGTAAGTATTTTCTTTCATACCTATTTCAGCACTAATACCTTCCATACCTATTTGGGTAGTAGTTTCTTCCATGCCTTTTTGGGCGGTTTCACCTGCTTGGGAGACTTCCTTATCCCTTGATTCTTTCACCTCTACTTTTTTGTTGTAGTGTACCACGGAATTTATATTTCTCGCGGTTTGCTGATCACCTCTAATTTGCTGAATCCCCTATTCATAGGGGAATTTAATTACCTGATGCAAGGTGGAGGGTATTGCTTTCATGTCGTGGATGCATGGCCTTCCCACGATTACGTTATAAGCCATGTCAGTATCGATGACTTGGAACCTGGTACTT
>ML428920.1:0-65302 GCA_005239525.1 Nicotiana knightiana | reverse complement strand
ATTAGGTTTAGGTTTTCTCTTATTTCTCTAACTTCTTTGTCTATAAATACTTGTGGGATTAATAAGAAGGGCAAGAGTTTTTCCTCCAATATTGTTTTTTGTCTTCCGCATCAAATCTTTCATTTCAAATAGTTCTCTGATTCTATCCTTTCAAGGAACTATCTTTGTTTCAGTTATAAACTTCATATATTTTCATCAAAGCTATGCCACGAGTACAAACTGATGAAACTGGTATTTTCACGTCTAGATTTGGGTGGACTTAACATAAAAAGCTACTGGGAATTGTCAATGTTGTTTAAAAGCTGTATTAATCAATCCGAACTTTTAAAATTGATATTTTACTGTTAAAGTAAACAGTATTCACAATATTGCTCCAAAAAGAAAGTTTTGGATGAACTAAAACTGAAGAGTATATAGAAAGACAGTTGAATCTCTTTCATTTCTTGCTATTATCATGTTCTTTTAAGAATATATAAAAATATATTCATTAAAACAGTTACATATATAAAGTGTAAATAACCTAAATGTTAGAGCAAATGAAGAGATATTATGTTGATATACCATTTACGTAATTTATTAATTTGAATCTACAAGAAAAAGCTAAAGGTCTATAATATCAAAGAAAAATCGAATGCACATATAGTGCTCCGGCTTATATGACTATGATTTGTGAATATTAGGATCTTGCTACATAGTAAGTATATGCTAATTTGATATCAATGGACTTGGATTCAGGAGCCAAAGATTTCGTTTGAGGTGTAAAATATATATGTAAATTTATATAGCTTTTGTAGTTGTTGTTTGCTCTAGGGCTTCATTTTTAATACATAGTTTTTTTGTCCTTTTCCCCAATATATGTATATGCGGTGGAAATCGGGGCTACCCGGTTTTTTCTTTGATCGAAAGATGGATGTCGCGTCAAAAGGCTAGGACGTCGAGTCCGGAATCGAAGCTGCTTTCCAGATCGAGGTCGGCATCAATAATCGAGGTCAGAAAAAGGCATACTCTGAAATGACGCCGGTATAGCTCAATAACAGAAAGGGAGATATATCCGCGACGGGTCGAGGATCGTGGTGTGAATTTCGGAATGGATTGATTTCCGAGGGTTAATCAGTTGCCAATATAATTTTCTACTATAATTAGAAGTGTGTCTTATTTAGTACTCCTCTATTATATAAAGAGGAATCCCATTCATTTGTAAGAAGGATTATTATTCACTGATAAGAATCTATACTTCCGCTATTCTCTTTACTTCACTTACTGTTCATAAGAATTGTTCCATTCTTTATTGTTCTTACTATCCCATCTCCAGACTATCTCGAATTGAGGTCGAGGCACTGCTTGCATATTGGTTTGATTTATCTTATTGTCTATTTATCTATTTAATTCTTTGTTTATCAATTGGTATTATATTAAATCACATATCTTTAAAATCACAATATAAGTTTAGTTGTTACTCGATTTTTAAGGTAAACAGTTTGGCGCCCACCGTGGGGTTAAGGATAATAGTGATTGTTCAATATTGATTCTGGTAAAACACACTATTTTACACTTGTTCTTGTCAAGTGTCTTTGATTTTCAGGTTAAAACATGTCAAACTTACAAAACCCATCCACACACAGTGACAATGGCCTCGGATTCCACGAGGAAAACGAAAATGTGATTGCTCCAGGAGTCGAGGTGCCACAGGCTAATCTCGGAGGAGTGTCGGTTGCCAACCCAGTTGATGTCAGTTTGCACGTTGCTTTAAATACGAACCTAGGCGCATACCTCGAAAGGAGTATACGCAGAGAAGGCCAGTCAGTGGCCAAGGAACATAGGGAAGAGGAGACGGAGGAGTCAGTCTCCAAGTGATATTCGAAATGCTCCAGGCTCATCAAGCCGTCGTTGCTCAGTTACAAAATCAACATAGAAATCCGAACGGGGTCGAGCCGGATAGTACTCGTCGTACCGAGCTAGTACCGGAAAGCTTGAATGGTAATGACTCAGGGACTGGTCCTGCGATAATGAAAATGCTCGAGGAGCTTACCAAAAGAATTGAATCAGGAGAGAAGAAAATCGAAGCTAATGATAAAAAAAATGGAAATATACAACTCCCGAGTTAATCATATACCGGGGGCACCGCCAATATTGAAAGGCATGGATTCGAAAAAGTTTGTACAAAAGCCGTTTCCTCCAAGTGCAGCTCCAAAACCCATTCCAAAGAAGTTTTGCATGTTGTACATACCTAAATATAACGGGACCGCCGACCCCAACGAACATGTTACCTCCTACACATGTGCCATCAAGGGTAACGATTTGGAAGATGATGAGATTGAATCTATGTTATCAAAAAAGTTCGGAAAGACCTTGTCGAAGGGAGCAATGATTTGGTACCACAACCTACCGCTAAATTCTATCGACTCATTTTTCATGTTAGCAGATTCTTTCGTAAATCCACACGCCGGGTCCATAAAGGATGCGAAAAGGAAATCAGAACCTCTTCAAGGTAAGACAGTAGGATAATAAAATTCTAAGGGAGTTTGTGTCCCGATTTCAAATGGAACGCATGGATTTGCCACCAGTCACAGATGATTGGGCCGTTCAAGCTTTCACTCAGGGGTTGAATGAACGGAGTTCGATAGCATCACGTCAGTTGAAGTAAAATTTGATCGAGTATCCGGGTGTAACTTGGGCAGATGTGCTCAATCGATATCAATCGAAGATCAAGGTCGAGGACGACCAAATAGGAGCCCATTCCAGTTCAGTACATCCAAATAGGTCGGTAGTTAAAAATTAGAGGGACGTCGACAGGGAGCCAAGGTCGAACAAAGACCGATATCAACCATACACTGCAGTTCGAAGGAGCAATGGTCCAGGACGCAATTCTACCCGGAATGATCGAAGAAGTGATCGAGGACAAAATTCTCGGGAACTTATGAGCAAAAGTGGTTTATACAAGTATGCCGATCCCACAGAGGCACCCCAATTATCGGAATATAATCTTAGCATCGATGCATCGGGCATTATATCGGCAATCGGAAGTATCAAAGATACTAGATGGCCCAGACCCATACAGACTGATCCTTCCCAAAGAAACCCCAATTTGATGTGCAAGTATCATAACACGCATGGTCATAGGATCGAGGATTGCAGGAAATTAAGGTAAGAGGTATCCCGTCTATTCAACGAGGGCCACCTTCGAGAATTCCTCAATGATCGAGCCAAGAATCATTTCAGATAGAGGAACTCTAACAGGAAAAATGAACAGGAGGAACCGCAACATGTCATTCATATGATCGTCGGTGGGGTCGACATTCCACAGGGACCCGTATTCAAACGCACTAAGGTATCAATCACTAGGGAAAAACGAACCCGAGATTATATGCCAGAAGGCGCCTTATCATTCAACAACGAAGAAGCAGAAGGAATTTCGCAGCCCCACAATGACGCTCTGGTAATTTCTATCTTATTAAATAAATTTCAAGTTAACTGTGTTTAAGTGGATCCAGATAGTTCAGAAAATATCATCAGATCGAGTGTCGTGGAGACACTCGGCCTATAGGATCAAATCGTGCCAGCAACTAGGGTCTTAAACGGCTTCAATATGGCCAGTGAAACAACTAAAGGGGAGATTATCCTACCGGTGAACGTGGCTAGAACCATTCAAGATACCAAGTTCCACATAATTGAGGGCGACATGAGGTACAATGCCCTGCTAGGAAGGCCTTGGATCCACAACATGAGGGCAATCTCCTTAACTCTCCATCAAATGATGAAATTCCCGATGTCGTACGGTGTAAAAACAGTGTACGGGGAGCAGCATGCTGCGAAGGAAATGTTTACAATCGATGAGGTAACACCGATATCGACATTATCAACCTCGGAAAAGTCGATCATCAAAGGTAAACATGAAGCCAAATAGCAATCACTGCCACCAGCCTCGACCGAATCGAGAAAGCAGGAGATAGAAGAAGAAGAGGAGAATTTTCTGACCCCTCGAACTTTTGTTGTTCCCAAAGATTCCGCCACCGCCAAATCAAAGGTCGAAGAGCTGGAACATGTTATATTGATTGAGTACCTTCCTGAGCGAAAGGTATACCCGAAAATAGGGTTAACCCCCGAACTCAGGAAGAAGCTTATTCAATTTCTTATAGATAACATAGATTGTTTTGCTTGGTCCCACTTAGACATGGCAGGGATCTCACCGGAGATAACAACGCATCGGCTAAGCCTGGACCCTAAGTTCATCAGTGAAGCAAAAGAGATCCGAGGTAAAGCACGCATTCATAAAGGACGAGGTAACAAAACTTCTCAAAATAGGGTCCATTAGGGAGGTAAAATATACCGAATGGTTAGCCAATATAGTCGTAGTCCCTAAAAAAAGGAACAGACTTAGAATGTGTGTAGATTATAAGGAATTAAACAAGGCATGCCCCAAAGATTCTTTTTCACTGCGTAACATCAATCACATGATCGACGCCATGGTCTTCCACGAGATCCTTACTTTTCTCGATGCCTATTTTGGGTACAATCAAATTCAAATGAACCCAGAAGACCAAGAAAAGACTTCATTTATCACCAAGTATGGAACATATTGTTATAATGTAATGCCCTTCGGGCTAAAAAATGCAGGAGCTACCTACCAATGCCTAGTAAATAAAATGTTCGAAGAACAAATAGGTAAGTCAATGGAAGTGTATATTGATGACATGCTAGTTAAGTCCCTCCGTGCAGTGGACCATTTGCAGGAAACGTTTGAGATACTAAGGAAATACAACATGAAGCTCAACCCCGAGAAATGTGCTTTCGGGGTCGGTTCGGGAAAGTTCCTCGGCATCATGGTGTCGAATCGGGGGATCGAGATCAACCCCGATAAAATCAAGGCCATCAAAGACATCACATCATGGACAGTGTAAAAGCCGTGCAAATGCTGACTGGACGGATAACTGCTTTAGGCCGATTCATCTCAAGATCGTTGGATCGAAGTCACAGATTTTTCTCTCTACTCAAAAAGAAGAACAATTTCGCCTAGACCCCGGAAGTCCAATAGGCGTTAGAAGAATTGAAGTGATACCTATCGAGCCCGCCATTGCTTCACACTCCAAAGGAAGATGAAAAGCTCTACTTATACTTGGCAGTACCGGGAATCGCGGTAAGTGGTGTCCTGGTTCGAGAAGAGCAAGGTACGTAATTCCCTATTTATTATGTAAGTTGAACCTTAGGAGAAGCAGAAAATAGATATCTGCACTTAGAGAAATTGTCACTTGCACGGATTAGCGTCTCTAGAAAGTTAAACCCATACTTTCAGTGCCACCCCATATGTGTATTAACCACTTACCCGCTTTGTAATGTCTTGCACAAGACCGAACTGTCGGGCCGATTGTCCAAATGGGCCGTCGAACTCAGTGGGTATGATATCGAATATCAACCCCGAACAGCAATCAAGTCTCAAATTATAGCGGACTTCGTGGCCGATTTCGCGCCAAACCTCGTACCCGAAGTTGAAAAGGAACTCTTTTTAAAATTGTGTACATCATCCGGGGTGTGGAGCCTTTTCATAGACAGCGCTTCGAATGTGAAAGGGTTCGGGCTAGGCATCATTTTGAAGCCACCCATGGTAACACTATTAGGCAATCCATCAAAACTTTTAAGTTGACTAACAATAAGGCCGAGTACGAGGCCATGATTGCAGGTCTCGAACTAGCTAAAAACTTGGGAGCAGAAGTCATTGAAGCCAAGTGTGACTCTTTACTGGTGGTGAACCAAGTGAATAAAACCTTCGAAGTTCGAGAGGATAGAATGCAAAGGTATTTGGACAAGTTGCAGGTAACTTCGCACCATTTTAAGGAATGGACCTTACAGCATGTACCTCGAGAACAAAACAGTGAAGCCGTTGCGCTCGCAAATTTTGGGTCATCGATCAAGGAGGACGAGATCACCTTGGGGACTATCGTTCAACTATTGAGATCCGTGATCAAGGAAGGTCACGCTGAGATAAACTCTACAAGCTTAACCTGGGATTGGAGGAACAAATATATTGAATACTTGAAAAACGGAAAGCTTCCATCGAACCCTAAAGAGTCGAGGGCCCTACGAACCAAAGTTGCTCGATTCACATTGGCTGAAGATGGAACATTATACGGGAGAATATTCGACGGACCATTGGCAGTATGTTTGGGACCAGGGGACACCGATTATGTTCTACGAGAGGTCCATGAAGGCATTTGTAGGAACCACTCCGGCGTCGAATCACTGATTCACAAATTCATTAGAGCAGGATACTACTGGGATAGCATGGCAAAAGACACTAAGGAGTTTGTTCGAAAATGTGATAAATGTCAAAGGTTTGCACCGATGATCCACCAGCTCAGAGAACAACTTCATTTGGTCCTATCCCCATGGCCATTCATGAAATGGGGGATGGATATCGTCGGCCCTCTGCCATCGGCCCCAGGTAAAGATAAGTT
This sequence comes from Nicotiana knightiana, assembly GCA_005239525.1. Lineage (NCBI taxonomy): Eukaryota > Viridiplantae > Streptophyta > Magnoliopsida > Solanales > Solanaceae > Nicotiana > Nicotiana knightiana. The sequence continues at coordinate 58,853 of ML428920.1, read as the reverse complement.
CATTTTATTTATGACTGACTATTTCTCTAAATGGGTAGAAGCACATAATTTCGAGAAAATCAGAGAGAAAGAGGTTATACACTTCATCTGGGATCACCTCGTGTGTCGATTCGGGATACCCGCCGAAATAGTGTGCGACAATGGAAAATAATTTATCGGCAGCAAAGCGACGAAATTCCTCGAAGACCATAAAATAAAAAGGATAGTATCAACCTCGTATCATCCTAGTGGGAACGGACATACCAAATCGACGAACAAGACTATCATTCAAAACCAAAAGAAAAAGTTGAACGACGCTAAGGGAAAATGGAGAGAAATTCGACCCAAAGTCCTTTGGGCATATCGAACAACATCGAAGTCCAGTATGGAGGCAACCCCGTTCTCCTTAGTATATGGCTCTGAAGCCTTGATTCCAGTCGAAGACGGGGAACCCAGTGTCAGGTTTTGACATACAATAGAAGAGTCAAATCACGAGGCTATGAATACTAGCCTCGAATTATTGGATGAAAAATGAGAAGCCGCACTCATTCGAATGGCTGCACAAAAGCAACGAATCGAGATATACTACAATAGAAGAACCAACATTCGTCACTTCACAGTCGGGGACTTAGTCCTTAGGAAAGTCACCATCAATACTCGAGATCCTAATAAAGAGAAGCTCGACCCAAATTGGGAAGGACCCTACCAAGTCCTCGACATCGTCGAAAATGGACCTTATAAGCTCGGCACGATGGACGGCGAACAACTGCCGAATAATTGGAACATATCACTTCTCAAACGATATTATTGCTAAGGTATGACTTTATCCCTTTTTCATTTATATAATCGATCCTAACACACTGCAGGTGTTCGGTCAAAGACATCGAGACCTCAGGTTTTAAAGCACACGTTGCACTCTTTTTCCCTTAGATTGGTTTTTTTCCCAAATGGGTTTTTCCACCAAGGTTCTTAATGAGGCAACAATTATGTGCTACCTGGGGACAATTCAACAGTATCCAAGGCTTCTTTACAATCAAACCCGAATACTGGGGGGCATCACCCTCGGATATTTTATTTTCGAAGAAAATACTTCATGTCAAAGGGTCTCGATAGGGAAAACTTTGTAATGGGACAAACGGTCAAATGAACAGTGTCCATATATATTAGTCGATCCCCGCTGGAAAAACATGTACGCATGTATAAATTATTCAAAGAGGCATTTTTCCTTATCAAATATCTTGTGTCTCAAAGAAAAATTTCTACTATACGAGATACATGTTTATGATTTTGTGAAAGATGGATCAAGGGCCAAGCACAATTGCACCTCTAACGGTAAAAGGCTTAAGGGACAAGTGCAAATATACCTCGAACACTCGGGGACTGCCATCGAAAATCGACATATTCAAATTATCTTAACTCAAATTCATAAGACCCTAAAGAGGCACCCATCTATCTATAGGCCAAGGCCATCATTCTTGGGGACTATCACTTCAAACAAGTTCGAAGTGTTATTGGGAAATAAGCACAAGAGGCATACCCAAAGGCTATGACCATACTAATGTGGCTCGGACACGTCCGAATCCCGCAATAAAAATAGGCCTTTGAATTCTTTGAAAACCGATTAAAAAGGCTACCATCGGCAAATAATCAAAAGCGCTTCAATAAAATCAGCCCTCAGAAAACCTTAATAGGTATCAAGTTATCCTAACACAAACATGCTAAGGCATAAAAAAAAAAGGGGGTTTTGATCGACATTGAACCCTCAAAAAACCCAATGGGTAAAAATACATGCTAAGGCATAAAGAAATTTTTACTAAGTCTTTAAGTAGAAAGAGGGAAAAATTAGCCATATTTTAGAGGCCATATCGGCCCAATATAAAGAGACTAAGGGTCAATATACTTAGAGTTCGAGATCTTGTTCTCACTCAATTCGAACCTAAGGGTTCCACTATTTCGAGCTCAAATAAAAACTGACTTGAATATAGCGCGAGGATTCATCATTATTTGATATAAAACTTAAAGGTTCTATGCTACAATTTCGAACCATATTCGAACTCGACTACTGTGATTTTGATAAATCCACCCAAAACCAAAATCTCGAACACATCGTTCGACGCATAAAATTATGCTAAAAGTTTATAAGGCACAAAACATGTTTGAAGATAAAAATTGAGAAGGCATTCAAAAGAAATTTTTATATATATATATATATGAAGAAATATGTGTACAAGAGACCAACAAAGGTCTTACAAAAAGTAAAAAAGAAACAAAGTCCTAACTATGACAAGGATCGACCTTTTCATCGGGGGCAGCCTCTCCTTCGGGCCCCTCGCCATTGTCAGATCCACCTCGACCGCCTTCCTCATCATCATCATCTTTATCATCGGAGGAGGAAAGCAGCCTGGCAAACACCTTAGCATGAGATATCTCCTCAGAGAGGTCAAAGCCTCGAACATGGATTTCTTCAAGGGTGTCCCTTCGGGATTGGCACTTTGCCAAGTCATTACTCCACCGCTCTCGATCGGAAGCCTCCCTTAGCTGCGTTTGAGAACCCTCATAATCGGCCAGGTATATGGCTATGGACTTGTCATCCAAGACCTTCGTCTTCTCGACCTCACCCTTGGCCTTAGCGAGCTCGGCTTCAAGCTCCTCGATCCTTTTGGCCTGGGCTGAGCTTTTCTCTTTAGTGCTCCGAAGTTGAACCTCGATCGATGACAGTTTGGATGAGATAGCCTCTTTTTCCGCAGCAAGACGGTCCATGTTCTCCTTCCACCGCACACAATCAGCTTTGACTTGCTCGACTTCCCCTCGAAGCAGCTCAACCTTTTCAACCTTTTGCTGCAGCTAAGATATTGAAGTATTAGCCTCCATAGTTGGGTCGAGTCCGTACTTTTTCAAAAGGATAGTTACTTGATCGTCTAGCTCGGCCTCTTCTTTATGAGCCTTGACCAAATCCGCTCGAAGGTCCTTTAGCTCTTCATCCTTTTATCCATAAAGAAGCTTTAAAGCATTCCTCTCCTCCGAGGTTTTCTGGAGCCCGACCTCGCACTAGCTCATGTCGGCTCGAGACTTGGTAAAGGCCTATACAAAATGAAAAATACAAGTCAGACTTAAAGAAAGAAGAGTAAGAAAAGGAATTGCAACAACTAATGCTTACTCGAGATAGGAGACGTTGGGCCTCTTCGAAGAGAATGGAAGCATCGTTGAGGTCGGAGGCATCATTAACCTTAGTGAAGCAGTCCCGAAAGGGATCCCCTACACCAGAGACTCTGCCTATGTCGGGTGTCTTCATGTCCAGGGCCTCTCTTATTATCTCCTCGGAGTAAGTCGGCAGAGAAGGCGAATGACCTGCTATCATGGCCTCGAGCAAGTAGCTCGGGGCGCTCTGATCGGCCCTCGAGGTTTCAGAACTAGCCCCGTCCAATGTGCTTGCGGATGTTCGAGAGATGATCTTGACCTCAGGCGATTCAGGATCCGAACCCGAACCCTTTTTGGAAGCCTCCTCATTATGAAGCTTGATTCAGCAGCTGGCTCTGAAGGTTTGGCGACCTCGACGGCCTTCCTGGGTTGAGCCACTAGTGCCGAGGCGCCGCTTTCTTCTTCTTCCTCTTCATATCTCCGATTTTGGACCTAGTCCACCGTGAGAGCAATAACCTTCCTCCCGATCCTTCGAGGTTTGGGCTTGGGGTCCTCGGACAGCGAGACTCCCTTCCTTTTCTTGTCTTTCTCCTGCTTCGGAATCGGGGACTTGGCCTCTTTCTCGCCACTCGGGGGCCTCAACATTGCATCTTTGGTCAAGCCTGCACAAAAGAATCTTAGTAATAAATAAAGGTACAAAAAGTATTTCCAAATGTAAGGAAGAAGATTTTTACCATGGTTATTTGCTTCACATATGCCTTTTGCCAAATCACGCCAGATGCGCTCGGCATGGGAGGAAGTCGAGGCTAACTTCCGAACCCAATCTTCAAGATCGGGGACCGCGAAAGGCATCCATGAAACGGCTGCATAGAAAATGAGAATGTTATATAAAGAAAAAGCAGGTACGAAAAATAATGGGTAATACATTACTTACGATTGGGGTTCCACTCCTCGGGGAATGGCATTTTCTCCTTCGGAATGATGTTACAAGTCCTTACCCAGATGAGCCGGTTCATCCAACCCCGATCCTTGTCCTCGTCGATGATCGCAAACTAGGCCTTCGTTGTTCAATGTTGGATCTTGATCAATCCTTGGTAAATTCGAGGTCGGTACAACCGCATGAGGTGGCTAAGGGTGAACTCCAGACCCTCGGCCTTGCTGGAGAAGAAGCGCATCATAATCACAATACGCCAGAACGAGGGGTGAACTTGGCCGAGGGTGACCCGATATCTTTTGCAAAATCGACGATCACGGGGTCGAGGGGACCCAATGTGAAGGGGTAAGTGTAAACACTTAAAAACCCCTCCACGTGAGTAGTAATGCTCTCTTCGGGAGAAGGGATTTGTACCACGACCTCGGGCCCCCAGTTGCAGTCCCTCTTCATGGCGTCGAGGTGGTTCGTCGTTATGGAGCATATATATCTCGACACATGCTCACCTTGGCCTAGGACCAATGAAGGGTTGTCGATCTTGAAATCGGATTTTAAAGTGCATGGGCCGGAACATACTCGTGAGGGAGCAGTTCCACCGGTGTTATGTCACCTGCCGGCCGGGAAGAAGTGGAAGAAGCTTTCTCCTTTTGAGGGACGACTTTGGAGGTTTTCGCCATTGATTCAGCAAAGAAGAGCGAAGGAAGATGAAACTAGGTGTCTTCGGTGCTAACGAGGTTGACTCAACAGGCAGTGAAAGAGAGGAGATAGAGAGAGTTAATGGACTTAGAAGTTTGATGAAAGAAAAAGTAAAGTTTTGATTCAAAAAAGGAGTCTATATTTATAATTCACGGCAACGGTTCGGTGGTGCTAGTGGCCGACCACCCGCTGACAGGCATTAATGTTTTGGGGAACTGTACCTATGGGAAGTTCTACGTCTTAAGGATGACATCATGATCGAGGTCTCCAGAAAATCGAGGCTCAAGTCGTTTCTTATCATTTTATTCTAAGAAGCGCGAGGACTATCTGTATACGGTGGAAATCGGGGCTACCCGATTTCATTCTTTGATCAAAAGATGGATGTCACGTCAAAAGGCTAGGACGTCGAGTCCGGAATCGAAGTTGCTTTCCAGATCGAGGTCGGCATCAATAATCGAGGTTAGAAAAGGGCATACTTCGAAATGACGCCAGTATAGCTCAATAATGGAAAGGACGATATATCTGCGACGGGTCGAGGATTGTGGCGTGAATTTTGGGATGGATTGATCTTCGACGGTTAATCAGTTGTCAATATGATTTTCTACTATAATTAGAATTGTACCTTATTTAGAACTCCTCTATTATACAAAGAGGAATCTGATTCATTTGTAGGAAGGATTATTATTCACTGATAAGAATCTATACTTCCGCTATTCTATTTACTTCACTTACTGTTCATAAGATTGTTCCATTCTTTACTGTTATTATTATCCCACCTCGAGACTATCTCGAATTGAGGTTGAGGCACTTCTTGCGTACTGGTTTGATTTATCTTATTGTGTATTTGTCTATTTAATTCTTTGTTTATCAATTGGTATTGGATTAAATCACATATTCTTAAAATCACAATACAATTTTAATTGTTACTCGATTTTTAGGGTAAACAATATGGCATAGGATGCCTAGAATAGTTAACATGAGAATTTTGGTATTTTCTTAGTTAAAATTCGTATTGGCAGGGGGCAATTTGAAAATGTTGATGTGAAAATAACATCAAAATTTAGCTTTGTATAATATATTTGTTTGACTTAGATATTTTACGATCATAAAATTTCTAAAGAACGACAACTTGAACCGTGGTGCATGATAGAGAGGTTCTAAAATTCATTTTACCCTTGTTCTTTGATCACTGTCAAATGGATCAACTATGATGAGATTCAATTTGGTCACACATTTTGTTAATTGGCCTTGCACACTTTTTAAGCTTCAAATTTTGTTTAGACTAATATTTATGTTGCTTAAAAAAAAAATTGATTGACATAGGATACACGTCCGTCGCACGTATTCAAAAATTAGTTATATGTTTTAAACCCAAAACAAAAGAATATATTACCAAAAGGTTCTTTAATTTCCTAATGTAGAAAATATAAATTTAACATTAAACACTGCCAGTGAATTAATTGAAGTAGACTGAAATTATATTTGAGGACCAACATGACATGTTTAATGTTTTTGGACGTTGCTAGATATATTTCGACGCGTCTTAGGAACTTGATATGTTGGTTGTTGAAGCAGCATTAAATTTAAAATTCAACTTTCTTGTACTAATTAAAAAGCATCAATTAAGTGTTATATTACGTGTCATCCCTTTAATTCTTTGAAATTTTATTACCCATTTTCGGCCATATGTCTTTGAATTAATAAAAATGGCTAAGAAATCAAACTAATATCCAGTTTATTTAACTTTTCCCCCTATTAATACTACGAAATGACAAATTATTTCTAATTAATACTTATATTGTAAGGCTGCAAACACGTTGTTTTATTCGAGGTTGACCAACTTGTTCAATTTTTTTGGTAAAGAAGTTTGATACGTAAAAGAATAACATTCAAATCAAAACTTTAACCCTTTAAGATAATGAGTGAAATATCTTAGAATCATAAGGATGGTTTTAATTTCCTAGGGGCAACAATATTATGTTTGATGAGGATAAAGACCACAATTATTCGATTAGACATGAGATGACTACGTTACTGTGCTACCAAAAATAAGTTACTAAATTAAAGACTTCATAATTATTCCCTGTTGGTGCAATGACACCTTCTTCGGTAGAAATGACACTAGGTAATCATTCTAAAGAGTTGCTATTTTAAAAATAAATCAGTAAGTCCTGAATTTAGTTTTACAGTTTAAATTTTCAGGACAAAAATATTTTTAATTATTCTCAAGTTAAGATTTTTAGTTTAAAATTTCAAGACAAAATAAGTACTGATCAATCTCTAAATAACATCCACGAGAATAGCTATCTGCGCACATACAACACCTCATGCATGCGCGCAGTTGACTAGTTTATAAAAATCAAAACAGACAATTTATTTGAACGGATCACTAGTAAAACAGTCGGTTCTAAATTAAACATGGAAAATTAGAAAAGGATTTTGTTTAGGTTCTAATTCTATATTTTGTGATAAATGTTTGTCGAAGAAAAGGAAGTGTCTGGATTATAGTTATGTTTTAGAACATTTGTTCTGTGCTAAAGAAACAAACATAGTCTTTCTATGCAAGTGAGTAGGTGACGATAACAATTACTATGCTTTGGTCTCAAACAGAGATGGAATCGGCTGTTGTGAATGGGGCCGAACAAACTAAGGCACTTGGGCCTGGTTAAATTTACACTGGGGTCAAATGATTAAACAACCCAAAATAAGGTCTTTCGTTTACCATTGGGACCCGTTGAGGTACACGTGTCAAAGAGCTACTGGTCTCTCAGTCTAAGTTCTCATCCCCTTCTTATTTTTATCCTTAGCTACTGGCGGTCCTTCTACTAAACAAGTAAAGCAACTGCTTTAAGCCTCATATTTGTAAGGGGTTTATTTTTCGTTACACCTAATAGACTATGTATAAGTTTAAAAAAGAGTAATGTAAAGTGAAAACGTTTGATTTCTTTTTAACAAATATTGAGAAGAAGGATTTGCAAATGCTATGATTTATACCAAGGAAATTGAATTTGAAATGAATATCGAACCCGAAATTCGTAAGAAACGTGTGATATATAGGAAGTAACAATTTGATGTGAATGTTGATAATGAAATCTCAAAAAATTTCGAAGAGCACTTTAGAGTTGATTACTTTTATACATAATAGACAAGGCTCTTTTTTCACTTCAAAATATATTTGAACAATTCGAAGCATAATATTTTTGATTTTCTATTTGGCAAAAACTAAGATCACTAGATGTTGAAAATTTGAAAAAATATTGCCTTAATCTTGAATGTTCCTTAAAGCATAATAATCAATTCGATATTGATGGTTTAGATTTATTTTTTGAATTAAAAGTATTAAGAAAAATAGTACAATTAGAAGATAATATTTTAATTGATACACTTAATCAAATAAAAAGATGTAATTCTTTTCCAAATGCTTAAATTGCTTATGGAAAAATGTTCATAATTCATGTTACCGTTGCTTCAGCGGACAAAAGTTTTTAAAATTAAAATTGATAAAATCTTACCTAAGAACAACAATGTCACAAGAAAGATTAAGTGGATTGGCTATATTGTCAGTTGAAAAATACTTATTAGGAGTTATTGATTATAAGAAAATAAAATAACTTTGTATCTAAGAAAAGCAAAAGATAATAGACTTCAAATAAATAATAAAAAAATTAAAACATTAGAGCTTCTCACAAAATTTGGCTTTAGGCTACAAAATTCGTCGGACCGCTCCTGTCTACATTCCAGTGTTTCTTATTGTATTTCAGTAGTTTGAATATTGCGTTGTTATCCGAATTTGTAATTGAATTCTAGTTCATATTGATATAGTGAGGACTTTGCATATTTGTTACATCCGCGATATAAATTATTGGCGATATAATATTACCATGATTTTCCCATTTAAATAAATCTCAAGCCAACATATATGATGATTGAACAATGATTAAATAAGAAAAATAATATTAGACCATTGGGCAAACCCATTTGTCCTTTTTTCCCTTCATGTAGTGGTGTCTTTGTTATTTGGTTTCCCAATCGGTGTCTGGTACCCGCATTGGAGCCCGCAGATAAGTCTTCATTTGGAGGAAGCGCTTTTTACTAAGGATTTTTTCATACCCAGGACTCGAACTCGAGACCTCTAGTTAAGGGAGGAGCAGCCTCATCCACTGCACCGCCTCCTTTGGTGGTCTTCGTGTAGTGGTGTCTATTTGACCAAAAAGTATGAAACTTTTTGCTACACTAATTTAAAAAAACATAAAAAAGGTGAAGGGCAAATTGTAGTTAAATATAATAAATATTTAGATCTAACACATACTCATATAATACCGTTGAATAATGCGTAGAACCAATTATGAGGTATTAAATGAAGCTATCAAGAACAAATGACGGGACAATAATGAGCAATAAATATGACAATGAATATAAATAAAAGGAAGAATTCACCCAAATATTGAATGAGGTGGGTGATTCCTCCCTCTGACAACAATTTAGGACAAATGGATATAAGAATATACGATACTTTTTCGGATCTGATGCGTGAAAAGGTAGAATAAACAACAAATCGAATCAATTTGGAAAGTTAAAGTGTTGTATTATCTCTCAAGAACCAACTTTTCATAAGAGTTTTTATCAGAGTGGATTTACCCCTTTTTGCCCCATTTCTTTCACTATTGATATGAGATATTCCCAAAAACCATAAAAAAGTACAGCAAAGGGAATATTCAACAGAATATTTTCTTTGTTAGTTCCAACACGATACTAGCCGTTATTCCCATTCTTCGCTACTCGACCTTGGCCTTAATGGCTTGCTCGATAGTTTCTTATTGTTAAGCTCTGGTCGACCTCGGCCTAATCGCCCATGTTGAGCCGCAATTCTCTCACTTGACAATCTCTCCATGCCGAATTTTCTCAGGCGGATGTTGACCCATATAGTTAGTCCCTCCACTTATCGAGGTCGTCTTTTGGTCGACCTCAATGAGCGGACTTTATTAGTAGCAACTCTGGAAAAGTTTGGGTGTGGTGGTCGGGTAGGGGTGATCGTTGCCGAGATGATGACGTGTCGTTTCGAGAGTTGTGGTCAATGAGGCTGGTTCAGGGTGGCGTCACAGCCGCGTGCATTATCATTGTGCATCTACCCGATGTGTTGCATCGTTCCTCGAGTCATTGTCGTTTCGATTCTAAGGCTACTGGCAGTTGTTTGCGTCGATTCGAACGCCATGATTTTCTATAAATAAGGAGGAGGAGACCCTTCGGGGAAACCTTTGCATTCTCTAATTTCTCGATCCTGCACCTTGCTTCTTCTTCCTCTTCCTGTGCTCATATTTTCTGCAACTTCTACTATCACCATTCCTTCTACATTTCCAGTTCCACCGTGTATACACTAGCAAAAAATGACTATGTAACTCCTAACCCTGAGATGGTCTCAGACCCAACTCCACTATTAGTGGCTATGCCTTCTGGTGGAGGGGAAACCATTGTTATGGAGGATGAGAGCTTCCCCACTGTGGAGGAGGTCATTCCTCGTAATCCAAGCTCCAGGTCGAATTCCTCGAAGGAATATTCGCATGACCCCGAGCCCGCGAAGTCGGAGATGGAGGCGAAGCATATATCCGCCTTAGGGCCAAATACAACATCCCTGCTCACGTTGACTTGGTTCCAGCTCGGGTACTACGCGTTTTACGCCTACCTGTTCCAGGTAGGTTACTGTCTCCCTCTTTCTCCGTTAGCGGAGGAATTCTGCCGTTACTATGGCGTCTGCTCGGCCCAGCTCTCCCCATACATCTATAAGGTATTCCTCATGCTAACAAAGTTTGCGGAGCTGGCCGACTGTGAAGTTTCTATCCACCATCTATTACACTTCTTCGCGCCAAGCTTCCATAGGGGCACGATGATTCACCTTCGCCACCGCGGGACCAAGGGCTGGTGCAGGAATAGATGACAAGGTGAATCGCCGGTTTTGGTTCAACTATTTCTTCATCAAAACTGAGCATGTGGTTGCGAACCCTAGTGGGTTTCCCGAGCAGTGGAATTTTGCTCGTAAATGTTCTCGCTTTTTGACGTACGTTCTCTCCCTTTTTTCCTTGTTTCGTGGCTTAAGTATTTTATTTTCCCTCGTGTAGCCGAGAAATATCCCTCTTCTTTGGTCGCCGACATCAGTGACTGTGTGGCCTAAGTCTTGCCTTACACCGTAGGGTTCCGTGACTATGTGTCTTTCAACAAGAGATTCGGGCCCAAGCCCTCGACCGGTAGGTCGGATTTCGTCCTTTGAATATTTCGACCTCATCGTAGTCCGTTTCCTTCTTTTACTTAGGGTTTTCTCTTTGGTATTAGGTCGGACGGCTTCTAAAAAGACGAAGGCTCCCGTTCCCGCATTTCTCCAGGCGGTTGCCTCGGCCGGGATACAGTTCGTGCTGGCTGAGTCTGTGCAGAATACTTCCTCTCAGACTCCAGCTTCAAGTGAATCTGGTCGTCAAATGGTTGTTCCACCAACGGAGACCCCGGTACTGCACCTAGTAGACGAATCTTCGCCGACGAGGAGGAAGTAGCGCTGCTGAAAAGGCGGAGAGTAGATACCGACAATGTGGTTACGACCGCGGCCACACCTGAGAGGGAATTATTTTGGATGTGGAATCGACGCGTCCTTCAGTTGCGGGGACTGCTCCCCCTCCAGAGGTCGCCGTGAAAGGGACGCCGTCAGAGGAAACGGAGATTTTCACGGAATAGGGGCGGTCAGGGGCTGCTGAGGTCCCATCCTCGTCCGCTGAAGGGAGAGGAAAAATAATTATCGTGGACGATGATGGGTCTGACTCTGACATAGATCCCGAGTAGGTGCGGACTTTCGAGGAGGCGTTCACTCGGGTAGAGGTGAAAACCGAGGGGTCTACCCGAAACATCGTCGTCCCCTTGGATTATAGTTTTCTGGTTAATTCAGAGCACGTGGTCCCAGCTTTGGCCCCCCTCTTCACGGGAACTTGGAATAGGACTCTGCAGACACTGAAGGACGGGGACCTGTCGTTAGGCATCTCCAGTATGGCCCTGCGAGTAAGTTGTCTTTTTGATGTTTTCGTATCTTCTCCTTTTCTTTATCTTATTCGTCTTTGCTGACCGTTTTATACTTGCTTATCAGACTCTCATTCTGGAGATCGAGAGTGCCTGTCGGGAAGAGAAGAGGGAGGCTCTCTATAAAAGAATGGAGTCTAAGTAAAAGGAGTATCATACCAAGCACCGTGCATTGATAAGTATACTTGACTCCATCTGGACCGACGTCAACCGCTGAGTTGGTCCATTGAGGTCGTCCTCGTCCGCTCTCACCTCGACACAATAGGCATTGTGTATTTCTTTCCAAGTGGTGGTGGTGGTGGTGGTGGTGGGGGGGGGGTACTTCATGAGCCTGCTCAACAGTTTTTTGGTCGCTCTCGAACCGCTTATATTCAACCCGTTTTGGAAAGCTGCTACCGCCATTCCTTCCGATACATTTAGAAGAGTCATTCTCACTCGGTTGAACCGGGCGAGGAAGTCTCTGAGCCCTTCGTCGGGTGACAGTTTAATGGAGAATATATCATTCACCCTTGCCTCCGCTTTCTTCTCCCCGGCATGGGAGGTGACGAACGTGTTGGCCATTTCCTCAAATGTTTCTATGGATCGTGTTGGCAGTTGTGAGTACCATGTTAGTGCTCCCCCGGTTAGGGTTTCACCAAAATTTTTCAGTAGTATAGACGATACTTGTTCTTTAGCGAGGTCGTTGCCTTTCACTGCGGTGACGTAGTGGATGAAGTGATCTTCAAGGTCCGTTGTGCCGTCATATATTTCAAGTATGGCGGCATCTTGAATGTTTTAGGTATATCATGTGGTACGGCCCTGTCTCTATACGGCTGTTCCACAAACCGGCCGGCATCCCGTTTTGGTAGAAGCTTTGGGGCGCTTGATATCTTATCTACCCTTTCTTGGTGCTCCCTAATTTGGTCGCGGAGTTCTTTGTTCTCGTTCTCCATCTCCTACATTTTTCTTAAAATAGCAGTGAGGGCGTCATTACATGCATCATTAACAGTGTGAGTGATACATGTTGAAGGAGGGGGAACGTGCTACTCATTGGTTGTTGTTGTGATGTCGACTCGCGCTTTCTCCCTGCTCGCTCTTTGGGCGGGTTTGTCGAGTATACTGGTCAGTGTACTTATTAGCCATGCTTCTAGTAATTTTTTCACTGCTGGTGGGCCTTCTTTCGTCGTGGTCGTAAAGGCTCCTTTTTTGTGGGAGACGGTAACGCTACCATGAGGGAGGGGTGAACCATTTAGCCTAGGAGAAGCGCTTGGTGTCATGTTCTCCTCGTCTTCTCCGTTAACCTCATTGATGGTGTTTAGGAGGTTAGTTGTAAGGCCTGCCACCTTCAATCTTTCTTCTCTGTTTCCTGCCATGTTAGACTGCGTCAGTAGGAAAAAGAAATTTATATATTTTGTTGTTGGTATTTTTTTTTTTTTGGTTAAACTCAAAATCTTTATTTAACCAAGTAAATATTTACAAATCCCTAGCTCCTTTGTACTCTTGAGCTAGTTCCTTTACATCCTTTTGTAAACTATATAAAAAAACATCAAATCATTCTGCTATTCATTCCTAGCTTCTATTTCTATTTAGCTAGGATAAGTATCCAATTTTTCTAACTCTATTCTCCATTTATCTACTTGTTGACCTCTAGAAAAGTCCCCACAGACGGCTGTATTGGTAAAAAAGAGTCTCACACGTTAGTTGATTCTAGACAACTCAGGCGGATACGTGGACAAAGGGAAACGCGACCGCTGGACGTGATTCTATGAAGAGATACGGAATAAAGAGGCACGGATCAATAAACCATTGAGTCCATCAGCCACGGGAAACTCAACCTGATCAAGACAGGGAAGAGATACGGTCAGAATGAATCTGGACAAAGCTACGGGCAGATTCAAGGACCCACAATTAATTACTCGTACATTATGTAACCGTACCCCAATTACCATTATCCTTTGTAACGCCCCATTAATATCATAATTAGTCATTAATGGGAAATCATAGCAAGAGTTGTACGTTATATCAAGGAATCTCCTATATAAGGGACGGGAATACAGCTTGTAAAGGATCATCTGATTTTCGAATACAATCTACTTTGCTTTTCTATATTTCGGTAATATTGTCTATTACTCGTTTCTCTTTATTTTAGTATTATTTCCTTGATTATCAATAACCCGTGTTCATCCCAGAAATAACTTTGGTCAAAGGATCTAATTCTTTGGTTAAACAAATTGGTTCCTTTACCGGGAATCTGATAATCTTTGTTTGCTTTTCAAGCGATATCCTCTGAACCATGTCGAACTCCAACGACAACAACCAGCAAAGGAATGGAACCCCGGTTCCATCACCTTCAAGAACCCCACATGGTTCAAGGGAATAATCCCCAGAAAGATCTAATAACAACAATGATAATAATGATCAAACGGTGGAACAAGGTCGAGTAAAGCAAATGATTGCAGAGTATGTAAGTCAAGCTTCGCAAGAATTTGCGAGGGGATTACAGGCAGTGTTACCTGCACCACTGGCACCAGCCCCCAATAATACCATCACCATGGAAAATCCTCAATCTGGGTTGGCAAACTCAAGAAGGGGGGATACTCCTAATGAATCTCTTGAAGCGAGACCAGGTATATCTAATAACTCTGAATTACAAATTTTACTGCTAACCATGCAGAAATAGATGAAGGAGCAGCACGATCGCATCGAACAAATTCCCGGAGTACCGCCTATTATCAAAGGCATTAATGTTGATAGGTATTCTCAACAACCTTGGAAACCAAGTGCAGCACCCTTGCCTATACCCAAGAAGTTTAAAATGCCTGACGTTTCCAAATATGATGGAACAATTGACCCACGTGATCATGTGACTGCTTTCACTACTGGAGTAAAAGGCAACGACTTAACAAAACAAGAGATTGAGTCAGTCCGTGTCAAAAAATTTAGAGAAACACTTACCAAAGAAGCCCTAACCTGGTATATATATATATATATATATATGCATTCTGTATGTTATATATAAAAATTATAAAAAATTTATATATTTTTTTAATTACATAATATAAATAGTTTTTGACTTGGATTAACGTAAAAAAAAATACCCGGTCCATTAATCCAAAAGCAGACCACGACTTTGCTGAAGGAAAAATAAGGTGAATTTTTGTTCAGCAAGCATTTATTACAGTATTGTACAGTTGCAGTGAAGTTAGGTAACAGTTAACCTCCAAAAATTTTAAACACGAAATCAACTGACTCTTCTTGCGTCAAATTTTAGTGTTGACTAGTAGTCGTACATATAATGCGGATTAATATTAAAAATATTAATTAAATTAAATTATTAACGGATTTGTTTGAACAAATTAGATTATTGCTTTAATAAATTTCAATTGTCATCTTATTTCTCAATGTGATATATTCAATAATAAAATCGTTATTGAATTAAGGGACTTATATAGCCATTGAATAAGTTTTTTGTTCTATATTTTTCTTTATTCAATTATCTAATGTTTAATATTTTTACATTGTTAATAAAAAATTTTATTAGCATATTATTTTGTTTAATATTTTTGTCTGCTCGCTTTCTTTTTGTAATATAAGAGAAAACACACACTAATTACACTACTGCTCTTTTCATGGCATATATGCTAGTTTATATATATATATATATATATATATATATATATATATATATATATATATATATATATATATATATATATATATATATGTGTGTGTGTGTGTGTGTGTGTGTGTGTGTGTGTGTCAAATTCTAGAGGCATGGGTGCATTATGTCAAATTCTACATGTGTCTCTGCTTGCCTTCCTCAAAATTTATAGGAAAATCTACGCAGAAAGCCCATTGAAAATAACAGTTAACTCCATATATAATTAAAAAAATTATTTTATTTTATATACCTATTTTATAAATTTATTTTACCCTGTAACTCTAAGTGTTAACCCAAATAAACGCTCACATATTCTTTTAAATTATAAATAGCCGACGAATATATGATATATGTATAAATCATGTATAATATACGTACAATTGTGTATAATTAATATATAATCTATATACACATACTAGAAAGAGTAAACATGGAATCTGAATGGCTATTTATTTAACAAGGGATCTTTACACAAATAGACGGACAAATTTATTATTTATTTTTTCTAGCCAGTATACTGATTATACATATATTATTGTTGACCCTTAAAATTGGATAACAATTAAACTTAGAATATGGTTTTAAGGACACGTGATTTTACCTAATACCAATTGATAAATATGATGATTAATAATAGAGTTTAACACTAAAGTAAAGCAAACCAGTGTTGAAGTGTAATTCAGCCCTCGAGCTAGAGTGCCCTCGAATTGACTGATACCAGAATAGTAAAGTACAAAATAAGCTGATGAACAAGAGAGTATAAGCGAGAAAGAGTGTTATATTGCTTTGATATATGAGAATAACGTGTGTTACAAATGATCAGAACCCCTCTTTATATAGTAGAAGAATTCTACTTATGGTACAACTCTAATTATAGAAGAAAATTCCATGATTAGCTAATTAACCGGGTTCTCGATTTGATCCGTTCCGAGATTCCCGCCATGATCTTTGACCACTCACGGATATCTCGCTTTTATGTTATTATGCTATCTTCGATCTTGCTCGATGCCTGTCTCATTTTGTCTCAATCACTATTGGTCTCGATCTCGACAGGTACCTCGAATCCCGAACTTAGTATCTTATCCTCGTACCTCGGTTTGATCTGTCTCGGGGACGATCTTCGGTCCATCACCCCGGTCTCGATTAATCAGTAAAACTGGATGGACCCGATTTTAACTGTATATAATTATATATCCGCCGGCTATTTAAGTTAATGGCTAATTGTGTTAAGTGTTCATGTCTAACTTCACCCTTGTGAAGATTGAAGGGCCCACTATCCCCATTAGCAAGCGCAAGGAGTCTTGGGCTGATATAGTATAACTGTAGAAGGCAGTGGGTGCAGGTCCTGGACTGTGTTTATAGTTCCATATTTCAATTTATATGATACTATTGTATAACTATTTGAAGAGTCGAACAATTATTTTTCTAACTATGACTTTTCAAGATACTTTTTAAATAATTATAAAAAGGTGTCGTTTACATTTTTTCTTATGTAAATATTACCTTTGAAAGAATATTAAGAAATTGATACCGGATGAGATCGAAATCAGAAAGTTTGATCATCATACCTCGAACTTCTTTCTTTTTGGAACGGATGAAATATTAAATTTGCATTATTGCTATCATTTAGCAGTGAGTATGCGTGTCTTAATTATGTATGGTTCATCACCTAATAATCAAATATTTTTACTGACTTAAAATCTTGAATCTACCTACAAAAAAAGGTCAGAAATACTCTCTTCCATCTATGAGGCCCAGTCAGATTGAATGGAACTTCAGTTGCCTCACTACAAATTTAGCTAAGTCACACGCGATTATGTTAAGTGTCAACTTTAGCTAAGAACTTGCTGGATATTTTTGCTTGTTTTAACTAGTAAAAATAAAAAGTATCATAAGGAAAAACAAGAATATGTTCAAATAAGAACAAATGGGGAAAAAGAAAATGTTATATATAAGCCATTAGATGTTTTTGTTTTATTCATTAAAAAGGCCTTAAATAGGAATCATTCTCCTTGATACAATAGGCATGTGATCAGAAGAGATATTACTTAATGATACAGCAATAATATATAGTAGGAGATTAGAAGCTTTTTCCAGTTTAATTATAAAATATTTTTGGCAACATTAAAATAACTAAACGTTACATACTCCAACCTTATTGAGGTAATACACGCATTGTTATATAGTATCAGATAAATTATTGGGCAAAATACAGCCGGTCGGCGAAAATGAATTACATTCGTTAACCGAAAAGTATATAAAATATGTATTTTATATATATGTTACACATATATGCAAAAGAATTTGTAGGCTGTTATTTTCGGAAGCGACTAAAAATATACCTTTTTCTAAATTACAATTGTGTTTGAAGCATGTGTTTCCTTAGTTTCGTTTTTATTAAATTTGAGTGCACCCTTTGGTTGTTCCGGGAGATTTTATAAATATTTTATTCTTTTTCTGTTTTGCTCTCATACATAACATACCAAAATATGTTTAGATAAGGTAAGAGATAAGAAAGTATAATAATTTTGATTTGATGCAAATATTTACACAATCAGTGTGAATTAATTTCATTCCAACAGTTTACCTGTTTTTATTCCCAGTTACTATATCAGTTTTAGTGTATAGATTTTCATAATTGAAAATAACCGTTGCCAATTAATTTCTTTCTCACCATTCACCACTATTTAAGTAGCAACAGCTAGCCCATTTTTAGAGAGTTAGACCACAGATAGAGGACTATGTCGTCACAGCAATCAAATTACTTAGCCGGGGCCGCCGTGTCTCCGCCATCTACGGCTGTTATCTACGACCACCATGGCCCACCTGACACCGCCACTAGGTTAGAACTCATCGTTAAATAAATTATTTTACACTATCAGTGTATAAAAGTTAAAGTACTCTATAAATATGCGTGGTGCATATTTCTGTTTTATGGAATTAAGTGTAATCTTTGTATTTAATTAATGCAGACTCACTGGAATTCCGCCGGAGAAGATCACAGAAAACGACGTGTGCGTTAGAATGCTTGCCGCTCCAATTAATCCTGCAGATATCAACAAAATAGAAGGTTCGATATATATATATATATATATATATATTCTTTGTTTTTTGACCATCGTTCAGCCAAACTAAAGCATGGAGAAACGTAACATGTCAACATACAAAAAATAAAAAATAAATAAAAAGTGGCAATAGCTTCATAATGTTATTTAGGGAAAAAGAATTAAAATGTAAACTTATTTAATGGCTTACGTGGACCACTTCTCACTCAGATTTGTGTGTAGTATGTGCTGTTTTGGGGTGGCGTGGGGCTGTGGTTGCGTAAAGTTATTCGCTAAGGACTCTCAAAATATAAAGAAATAAATATACGAATAATTCAAAAAGATATATTCTGATCTATAATAAGTAATCAATTTATTTTGCACATTCATTAAAGAAATACTAAATTCTAGATAAAAATAGTTGGTATGACTAAATTACTCTTGATTATATAAATGAACACTTATTTTGGACCAAAATAAAAAGGCAAATTGGTCATTTATTGTGAACTGGAGGGAGTAGTATATACAATGGCGGAGCCACCTTATAGACACCCCTTCGCGGGAAGAATACATTGTGTAGATAAGTAAAAATAACAATTTATGTGTATATACTATGTATTGACTCCCCTTAATTTTCTGATATGTTTACTTTATATATTTTGATATCCGTTAATGAAAATTTTGGTTCTGCCACTGAGTATATATGCATAAAACTTAACATATTTATACGGTGTAATTTTTTATGAAGGGTGCCAAATTACACCTCTTCTATAGAAGTAGCAGGAGGGGGGGGGGGGGAAGGGGGGTTCAAAAAATATTTTTTTCTGCCTTTAAAATGGGATTAGAAAGGACAAAAAAAAGGGGGGGAAAAAAGGAATGTCAAAACGTGATCTATTTTTATTTGGAGCATAAGTTTTATACATTGAAGATTTGAAAAATTGTATAATTAAATTATTTGTAAAATAACTATATCTGTATGATAAACATTAATTGATCACTAGTTGGCTTTTGAAGTAATATCTCAGAGTTTTTTTCTGCAGCAAATCTTTTTTGTTTTATTATAATCTCAGGGTCTGGCATTTAAAATAGGATTTGAGTCGATATTTTGTTGGGGATAGAATTTATTCATTGGATCTGATTCTGTTCGGAGTAATATATTACTCTCTTCCGTCTATTTTAATTAATTTTTTGATTGTTATCACATATATTAAAGGATTCTTTTTTTAGCATTAATTAATAATATAATTGATCATATTAATCTTAATTTATTCTTTACAAATATAAAAAAAATTCTTAGATTCTTTATTCCAATGGCAACTTTGGAAAAAAAATTAATTCGTTGAAAACATTAAATATTTTGGACTACAAAAAACAGCAAAAAAATCAATTAAACTCGGGACGAATTGACTCATCACATTTTGCTTTTATTCTTTACTCTTTTGGTCTCTTTTTCTATCCCTATTTAGTACTCCTATTAAGTAGTTTCTGAATATTATTTAGAATAATATATACTTCTTCTTAAATTTTGCTGAATAATTAATTAATTGATCAACAGGAGTATATCCAGACCAGTCACCACTACCAATAATTGGTGGAGGGGAAGGGGTGGGAATTATACATTCTGTTGGCTCTGCTGTTAAGGCTCTTTCACCTGGAGATTTGGTTATCCGTTTCCCTTATATTCAAGGTAATATTTTATGTTTCTTATAATTACAATATTTTACAGAATCATTACTCGTTAAAAAATTTATTCACGTCAAACCAATAAATACACCGCATATACATATTTGGACGTAGACTTCCCTTACCTAATCATTATTATTATATGCGTAACATAAGTCCATAGTGAATTGCTTCTACATTGCATCAGGATGTTAGATCAGTGCAGTATGCACTATCACACAGTGTTTTAAAAGACGTTTTCGGGGGGCGAGTCCTAATGTGAGACCTATCAAAAATGCCCTTAGGCAATAGTGTGGGGCGAAAGTCTCTAGAGGCGTACGCCCAGCAATTCGGACGTACGCCTGGGCGTTTGAGGCGTAAGCCCCAAAGACTTTTGAAATTTGTTGAATAAGTCCTTCATATAATATCCAAATTCTCAAAATTCAGCTTGGTAATTAGTCAAAAGTTTTAAAAAGGAACTGAAATGTATTAAATTTAAATTTAAAAGTCAAGACATTTTTTATTGATTTAAGCCCTAATTCATGGTCTTTCCCAATTCTGTATCTTGTCTGCTAGTCTGCTAATATCTCCCATAAGCAACGAATATTCAATCTTATTTTTACAAATACAAAGAGAACTTCATTCTCCTTCATAGCAGCAAGTTCAAAGTTTAAATTGCATGTTAGTCATCCTTTTTGTTCCTCCATGTAGAAGCTTTATTCTTTTCGATACAAGTTATTTGTGCTTCTAAGTAGCATATAATAGACTGTTTTGACTAGTTTTTTATTTTTGGGTGGGGAGGGGATGGAGAGAGAGAGAGCACGCGCTCGCGCACACACATATCTTATGCCTCGCTGAGGCATATATAAAACGTCTCGCCTTACGCCGACACCTTTTAAAACACTGGAATCAAATAACATTAAAGATGTAGCAACAATAAATATTTGTCTACAATTAGGGTAATTAATAGTTACTGTTAAAAAAAAGTAGACAACCAACTACAAAACATAAAATCACAACGTGATAAGTGTAAAAATTTGTTACGCGATCAGTATATATATAAGTTAAATACGATAATTAATTAATGTTGTAGCTTTATGTTGCTCAGGGTCATGGCAAACCTACATTGTACAAGAAGAAAGTATGTGGCACAAAATTGATAAAAGCACGCCAATAGAATATGCTGCCACTGTTTCTGTAAATCCAGTCAGCGCCTTGAGAATGCTCGATGAGTTTGTTACTTTAAAACCAGGTTAATTTGTCAAATTTTTTCAATTAATTACTTAGTGTTTACTATTGTTTAATTCTCTCTCTCTCTTTTAGTCTTTAATTTGTGAGTTTAATTTCCATAAATAGGCGACTCGATTGTGCAAAATGGAGCAACAAGTATTACGGGGCAATGTATTATTCAGCTAGCTCGACTTCGTGGAATTCGTAGCATTAACATCATAAGAGACAGACCTGGATCTGATGAAATTAAGGAAAAATTAATGAAACTTGGTGCTGATAAGGTGTTTACTGAGAAAGAGTTGGATGTCAAACGTGTCAAAAATCTCCTGGTATTATTATACTTAAACTCATTTTATTTTCATTTTGATTGGATGTGAGATGATAATTTTCACGCACGGTCACTGAATTTTATCAATTAAAAGTCAAAAAATTACTTTTCTCAAATTAAAGTATAACTGAATTGTATTCACTACCAATAAAATTATATTCACTATGACAGTGAAAATGTGCTGCCCGATGCGCGAAGCATCATATGTTCACGTAGGGTTCGAAAAAGGAACCGCACCCCAAGAGATGTTATGTTGGCAGTCTATCGTGATGCAAACATCAATGATTTATTACATGGCTCGAACTCGTGACCTATAGGTCACATGTAAATAACTTTACCGTTGCTCCAAAACTCTCTTTCTTATCCACTATGATAGTATATTCAAAAACTACTATAACGATAAAACATACCCATCAACGTGACTTTAATGTTATATTGGTTAAATTATGTATTTATTTAATGTAATAGAAATAATATTACAATGTTACTAGTATATTGGATTTAACTTAGTCATCATATGCGAAATTAACCTTACGTTTCAAGGATGATAATTGATTACAATTAACTTTATTTTATTTTTTTTGCATGATCTAGGATGATATATCTGAACCTATTTTGGGTTTGAACTGTATTGGTGGCAATGCTGCTACTTTAGTCGTCAAATTCTTGAAGTGAGACAGCTATTCTTAATTTTATTTTCTACATAAGTTAAAGTTTTCAGCTTTTAATTATAAGTGACTAATCATAATTAACTTTACTGCATGTTCTTTTCAGGCAAGGTGGTACTATGGTTACATATGGAGGGATGTCGAAACAACCTGTTACTGTATCTACTTCATATTTCATATTCAAGGTTAGTTTCAAACAGAGAAATGGGACTATTAATAAACATTAATTATTTTTTTATTGTTATATAATTGGATAGAGAAAGAATGCCAAAATATTTAATGGAATTTTTGTTGCAGGATATTACGTTGAAAGGATTCTGGTTACAAGAATGGAAATTAGATCAAGCAAAATACAGGGATTGGATCGATTATCTCTTGGCCCTAGCTCGTGTTGGAAAACTGAAATATGAGTAAGTTTTTTTTTTTTTTTTTGTTCTTTATATTCCCAAGTCATATGAATGTGAAAGGATAGTTTGGACTGTGAAGCATATTAATAAGAAGTAAACTCCTTAATTTTAATTCGTATGGTTAAGAAATAAAGAAAAACTCTTAAGTTTATGATCTAAAAAATGTCATATATTTATGTATCATAAATTTTTTTTAAATATGATTTTAAACATGTCATATTATTTATGTGACTGTAAAAAATTTTCATAAAAAAATATTAAAACAATATCAATATTTTTAAAATGGGCTAAGAAAAAAATAATATCAAATAAAATGCAACTAAGGAAGTAGAGAATTAGATTAAAAAGGTTGGAGAAGTGATGGTAGGTGAAAAAACATGAAGCAAAAGGAGTACAAAAACATTTATCAGTCATTTGGAACAAGATAATACATTTTTCGGTGCCAAATATTAGTTCGTTTTAACAAATTGAAATGTGTCTCTAAATATTTGATCTCTTAGAAAATAAGAAGCCATTAAATAATGTTTTTATAAATATAATAATTCCAATAAGTGGAATATTAATTATGTGAGACATTTGAAGAGGGGTATTCCCTCCGGGCCATAATAAGTGCTTTTTTGGCTTTTTTATTTGGAAAACTTACAAAAATGCCCCAAATAAGTCTCAACTTATCAACCTCTAGCCATTAGTCATAGACTTACCAAAACTAGTCAAACACATATAAAAATTGAAAAACCAAATAAATAAGGTTCTTTCTCTCAAAGAATCACACACAAAAATCTCGTTCCACATTTTTAAGCGTGATTACCAACATTACATGCAAGACAAAAAGGAAATTTCATGAATGCAGTAGCAAATAAGGTGATGAAATATAAAAATATATATGTATATATACAATATTCCAAGAATCTAAGCAAAAATAGACATTTTTCAATGGGTATAATTGAAATTCACTGAAAACATATAGATAAGTCAATATACAAAATTTGAGGAAGATTGGAGGTGATTCGCGGTTTGGTATCAAAATTCGTAATTAAATCGAGTTCAAAAAATTCTTCTGCGGCACATGTATCAAACATGTGATTACGCATGCATCTCACACACAAGTATACATAGATATACATGTGATACAAAATTGATACATAAGTGATACAAAAATAATACATAGTATGATACACACATAATTTGTTTTCATGTTCATTTTTTACTTCGAATTTTCAATGCAAACCAACTCAAAACTCCACCAAATCATCCCAAAACTGAGATTTAAGCTCCTTAAGATGTACCCAATCTATTCTAATAATACCCACTCAAAAGAAAGCAAAAAATTGACATTTTATTTTGCTGCAAATAGCTAATTGGCTAATATTAGTAATATTTTATACATTGACCAAATTTTATAATGAGCTACTTATAATTAGACATAGCTGGTAGTTTTCCTTTTTATTTTGGTTCAAAATAAGTGTCATTTTTATATAATCAAGAATGATTTAACTTTAATCTGTCAAATTTGGCCTTATTTACAAATCTCAATGTGTCAACTTAAATATAAATTTTAATTAAGGATAATATAGTCAAGATACTTTTTTTTTTTGGAGTTAGTATTTTCTTAAGGGTGTGTCAAAGACAAAAAAATCACTTATTGTGGACCGGAGGGAGTAAATATTAGTTTAGACTAAATATTCGTATGATTTAATTTATTATGTACTCCCTCCAATCCACTTTAATTGAATTATGGGATTTTTCACACATATTAAGGAATCCATCTTATAGTATTAATTAATAATAAAATTGACAAAATTAGCCTTAATTTGTTCATTGAAAATATAACAAATATTCTTAGTTACTCCAAGGTTACTTTGAAAAAAAAGAAGTTAATTTCTGTTTAATATCTGAAATAATTAAATATCGTGAATCACAACAAAAAAAATCAATTAAAATGGATTAAAAAAATTATTTTTTAAAGGCACATACAGATCTTAAAAGACAAATAATATGAATGTGACGTTATAATATGCAGTGTGTTGGGACTCTGACACCTCATAAGCGAGAAAATGGGGGATCATATTTAGTGGGCGATTGGACACAAGAATTATGAAATTCCAGAAGAAAAAACAATTCAAGGGAAAATAGTACGTGAAATTAGAGTTGTATTTGGTCATAAATATATATTTTAAATTTTTGTGAGTGATTTGAAGTGAAAAATTTAATGGGCAAACGGGGCCTTAATAAATCTAAACATTTTGAATGATTGTGCAACTACCACGAGTAAACAGAAGCCTTAATAGTTGATGGGGTTTCAACTTTCAACCCCAAAAACGAAAAAGAGAAACATGTAAATTGTTTGGTGATAGTAAAGTGAGCTGAGATAGATTGAGATATTATGTCTAACTGTTTGGGTTGGGGGTTGGTGAGAATGTAATACTTCTCTTGATTCTAAAGCGCAAAATATCATTATCTTGACAGTGTACGGATGTTGGTCTATTCTCATGTATACAGGATGGAGATGGTACCTTTCTATGATTTTCATACAGCCCTTGAAAAAGCAATGGGAAAACAAGGAAGTCGAGCCAAACAAGTCCTTACATTTTAAGCCATGGGAAATGTAATTTTATTGTCAAAGTATGGCAACAATTAATTTGGAGAATAGATGATTCACTAGTATGGACTCGAGAGTGGTCTCAATTTCAAACTCTTGCTATGAAATTATTTTTGTTACTTAAGGAGTACTTTACTCTCAAATGTAAGACTTTTCGACGACAATCCAGATTTAGTCGTAGCCCAATAAAAATACCAGACACTAGGCGAAGAAAAAAATAGATTCACTAGTCTTGGGATTTATTTTCAAGTTAAATAATCGGATATTTTCAGAAGCTTTCGTGTTTGGTTGTTTTTCCTTCTTTTTATATCTTTTTTTCTTTTATGTCTTTTTATATCTTTTTTTCCCATTTCTTCTTCTTTTTATATCTTTTTCTCCCATTTACTGGTGCAAGACAGACTCCGAATAATGTCGAAAATGGCTCGATAATGGAAGAGCGAGATATCCGTGATTGGTCGAGGATTATGGCGTAAATTTCGGAACAGATCAAATCATAAGCGGTTAATTAGCTAATTATGTGCTTTTCTACTGTAATTAGAATTATGTCATAAGTAAAATTCCTCTGCTATATAAAGAAGAGTTATAATCATTTGTAGGGCATCATCATTCACACAGAAAAAAGCAATACAATTCTCTTTCTTACTTGTGTTATTGTTCATCAGTTTATTCCATCTCTTACTGATCAGTTCGAGTGTATCTTGACTCTAGGTTGAAGCTTTATTTCGAATACCGAATTGGTTTATTTATAATTCAATTCTATCATTTACTTTAATATTTAAGTGAAATAACGTATCCTTAAAATCACAATATACATTTAATTGTTATCCAAATTTTAGGGTAAACAGTTACAAATACTGAGCTTGATATATTAAAGTTAAATAACTATTCAAAAAGAGAGTGGTAAAAAAAAAAAGAGGGAACTTGAATTGAAACGATAAAAATTAATTCAAAATTTATTTTTTAATTTTTGAAACGCAATGATTGAACCAAAAAGAAAATGAAGAAAAAGCAAATTAAAGAGGATCCCATACAAATCAAAAAATTAATTAAAAGATATGTCACTGAGTTAACCAAAAAATAGAAGAACAGATGGATAAAAAGGAGAAACAGAAAAGAAAAATAGGATGGATTTCAGTTGAAACAGAAAAGAGAAAAAGAAAAAAAGAGAAATTAGAAAAATAGCTTTGAGGTTATAAGGAATAAGATTAGAACAGTGAACCTAAGGGCCAAAGATGCCCGAAGCCACCACTGAACCAAATGGTATTTTGAGCACGGGTGCCGATTAGGGGTGGACATTCGGTATTTCGATTCGGTATTTAATAATTTCGATAGGGTATTTTGGTATTCGGTTTATCAATTGTGCATACCAAATACCGTACCAAAATATTTCAGTACGGTTCGATATTCATTATTTTGGTTCGGTATGGTTCGGTACGGTTTCGGTTTAATATTCGGTTTTATTTCACATTCAAGATGCATGACATGGTGAACATTTGGCAGTGCTATTTGACACTGAATTTCAAAGCTCATGTCCTCCAAAGTCAAAACACTAATAATTAGACCATAGGTAGGGCATAACACTGCAAACATGCACTGTCGCTTCTGATTTTCCATTAAAACATAACAGTTAACAAAACAACATAACACAACAGTTAACAAAATAGCATAACACTGCAAACACGCATTGATCGCTTCTGAATTCTGATTCTGCAGTTAACACTTAACACTTAACACTTTGCAATTTACCAAATGCTGACCAGTGATCTCCATGATCCCATCTGTGTCTGTCGACAAAATACCAAATGCAAGCAGAATGTTTGCAGTTAACACTTAACAGTTTGCTAATTTATAGAACAAATTAGCAGTCCAAAACTTAACATCCAAAGACCAAAATACAGCTAAAATGCAGCTCAGTTACAGAACAACTTAACAGCCTAATTGTTACTTAACAGTTACAGAACAAGATCCTCACACGGGACAACACTTAACAATTAATAGTATGCTAATTTAGAGCACTAAAATGGAGCGTAATAGAAAATGTTCACTGATGGGACAACACTGTAGCAGCATTAACAGGCTGCAAATCTTCTCTGAAAATGGCCAACCGAGCATGGGGCATAATTGCACTTGAACCTAAACAATATATATATCATAAGTTAGAATTTTATTTTTTGATGATAATAAAAAAAAAACTACAAAAGAATATCACCAAACAAATAGTGTATCAAAACTTACCACTCAAGTTGCAAGTTGCAACTATACATCAAGCAATGCTAGTAGTGCTTCCATTATTTCCCATATCTAAAGATAATTCGACCAAATATGTCAATGACAATGACAAACAATTATGATATATTATTTTGAACTAAAATACACACAAAAT
Source organism: Nicotiana knightiana (assembly GCA_005239525.1). NCBI lineage: Eukaryota > Viridiplantae > Streptophyta > Magnoliopsida > Solanales > Solanaceae > Nicotiana > Nicotiana knightiana. The sequence continues at coordinate 31,095 of ML428920.1, read as the reverse complement.
ATTAAAGCTTACCAAGTTCAAGTTCCTCAAGATACTTCAAGTCTTCTTCAACACTAATAGGATTCTTCTCTTCTCTAAGCCAATCTTGAAGACAAATAAGAGCTTGCACACATTTAGGAGTCAATGAACTCCTAAATGGATCAAGAATACGGCCACCGGTGCTAAACGCACATTCCGACGCCACACTAGAAATTGGAATGGCCAACACATCACGAGCCAACTCCGAAAGAATAGGAAATCTAGGAGCATGGGTTTTCCACCAACTTAAGATATCAAATTCTTCACTAAATGGCTCTTGTTCTTCACTAATGTATTTATCCAACTCCGATTTAGCACCCCCACTTCCATTGTCTTCCTTTTGTTTCTTCAAGTGAAGCTTCGTTCTTATTAATGATGTAGTTATAACACTCCCACTAGATGTAATAGATGTGTTATTAGATGAAATAGAATTAGATGGAGATTGAGTACAAGACCTAGTTGAATACTTGTTTAGATACTCTTCAAACAAAGAATTCATATAAGCATACACCTCAGCATTTATTTTCTTCCCCTTTTCCTCCCCAAAAAGTTCTTCAAGTGCTCCCTCTACATATTCAAATTTGTTACGTGGATCCAAGACGGAAGCAATAAAAATCATTTTATTCATCTTTTCGGGCTCACCCCAATACTTCTTGAACTTTTCTTGCATCCGCTCAGCCATTTTTCTCAAATTCTCATCCTCACTAACTAAACACATTTTCAAATGACAATAAAGTTCAGATACATCCTCAAAATGAGCATTACAAGTGACATAACGTGAACCTGAAACTTTTTTGGTGAGCTCGTGAAATCTTGCAAGAAACTGTATCACATTTCTCACATTCACCCAATCCTCAGATTCAAGAGGACCTGCACTACTACCATCTTCACTAGAACATTGATAAATAGAAAATCCATCATCAAAAAGATGAAACTTGTCAAAGGCCTTTTCAAAGTTTTGTGCCGTATCCAACATCAAATAGGTGGAATTCCACCTAGTAGGAACATCCAANGACCAAATATGTCAATGACAATGACAAACAATTATGATATATTATTTTGAACTAAAATACACACAAAATATTAAAGCTTACCAAGTTCAAGTTCCTCAAGATACTTCAAGTCTTCTTCAACACTAATAGGATTCTTCTCTTCTCTAAGCCAATCTTGAAGACAAATAAGAGCTTGCACACATTTAGGAGTCAATGAACTCCTAAATGGATCAAGAATACGGCCACCGGTGCTAAACGCACATTCCGACGCCACACTAGAAATTGGAATGGCCAACACATCACGAGCCAACTCCGAAAGAATAGGAAATCTAGGAGCATGGGTTCTCCACCAACTTAAGATATCAAATTCTTCACTAAATGGCTCTTGTTCTTCACTAATGTATTTATCCAACTCCGATTTAGCACCCCCACTTCCATTGTCTTCCTTTTGTTTCTTCAAGTGAAGCTTCGTTCTTATTAATGATGTAGTTATAACACTCCCACTAGATGTAATAGATGTGTTATTAGATGAAATAGAATTAGATGGAGATTGAGTACAAGACCTAGTTGAATACTTTTTTAGATACTCTTCAAACAAAGAATTCATATAAGCATACACCTCAGCATTTATTTTCTTCCCCTTTTCCTCCCCAAAAAGTTCTTCAAGTGCTCCCTCTACATATTCAAATTTGTTACGTGGATCCAAGATGGAAGCAATAAAAATTATTTTATTCATCTTTTCGGGCTCACCGCAATACTTCTTGAACTTTTCTTGCATCCGCTCAGCCATTTTTCTAAAATTCTCATCCTCACTAACTAAACACATTTTCAAATGACAATAAAGTTCAGATACATCCTCAAAATGAGCATTACAAGTGACATAACGTGAACCTGAAACTTTTTTGGTGAGCTCGTGAAATCTTGCAAGAAACTGTATCACATTTCTCACATCACCCAATCCTAAGATTCAAGAGGACCTGCACTACTACCATCTTCACTAGAACATTGATAAATAGAAAATCCATCATCAAAAAGATGAAACTTGTCAAAGGCCTTTTCAAAGTTTTGTGCCGTATCCAACATCAAATAGGTGGAATTCCACCTAGTAGGAACATCCAAGCACAAAGTTTTGGTACATTCTACCTTTACATGTGCACAACACTGTTTAAACTTTAAGGTCCTTGCAGGAGAAGCTCTCACATACCTCACAATATTTCTAACACGTGCGACAGAAGCATCAATTTCTTTCAAACCATCTTGCACAATTAGATTTAATATATGAGCCATGCATCTCACATGAAGATGTTTACCACCCATCATATTAGTTTTCCACATATCTAACTTTTTAGACAATTCTTTTACCGTGACATCATTTGAAGAAGCATTGTCCACAGTAATAGTGAATACCTTGTCTAATTTCCATTCAAGCAAACAATTTGAAATAGCATTAGCCATCTCTTCACCCTTATGACTACTGATCGGACAAAAATTTAGTATTCTTTTATGCAAATTACAATCCCTATCAATGAAGTGGGCTGTCAAACACATATAATTTATTCTTTGTATTGAAGTCCATGTGTCTGTAGTGAGGCAAATTTTTGGTTGTGCTTCTCTAAAAGACATTCTCAGATTATGCTTCAATTCACCGTAAACTTCATAACAATCCCTTGTTATTGTTCTACGAGAAGGAATACGAAATTGTGGTTGAGCTTTTCTCATAAACTTTATAAAGCCTTCATTTTCTACAAAGCTAAATGGTAGTTCATCAATAACTATCATCTCAATTAAGGCTCTCCTAACCACTTCTTGCTCAAATTTCCAAAGTGATCCTTCATCACCTTGGTAAGATTGAAAATTTATCTTTGGTTGATTTTTATCTTTATTGATGTTAGGTGGGTATTGTTTGCATCTGTTCAAATGATTTTTCAACCCGCTTGTTCCATTCTTAGACAAGTAAGCAGCCAAAGCTTGCTTACAATATTTACACACTGCTTTACCAACCCCATTTACCTCTACTTTATCAAAATGATCCCAATACTTGGATCTAAGTTGCATGGCCTTTCTTTTCTTAGAATCTTGAGTATCAATGGTGTTGGCGTTGCTATCTTGAGTAATAGGTAATCTTTCACTTGAACCGGCAACACTGTTTAAACTTTCATCTGTCATCTATACAAATAGAGATAGTATAAGATTGTGTGATCCTAAATTTATTGCTATAGCCTATAGCTTTATTCTTCTCGCTGATAACCAACTTAGAATTTAATCCACAAATATTGATATAAGAAAAATACCATCACCATTCAATTATAAAAGAAAAACTATCACTAAATACAGTGTGAATACTAAATTTCGATGCATGAAATTAAAGTAACTGTTGGAGTTCTTAGTGACAGAAATCAGAAATTCTTCTGTTTAGACTTAGTCGCTGCTTTTGAGATCCCTTTTTATCTAATATTAAAAAATTCTTTCTCAAATTCTTCAAAATCAAGCAGAATTCACAAAATATAAAAAGAAATCTCAAACAATCACAAACTAAAGATCATAGAAAATTCATATGAACCTGGACGGAGTTGAGCTTCGAAATAATCCAATGATTGAGTGAGGAGTGAGGAGAGAGGAGTCGGAACTCGGAATCAGCAACACGGCTGCATTTTCAATTTTTCACACCAAATGACAAAAACCAAACAAGCAAAAATAAAATTAAAAATTATAAAAATTGTATTTACACAAAGAAAGAAAAGGGGAATTAGAAGATTATGATGAAATATGAGGATAACTGTCACTATTCACTAATATAAAAAAATTAGAAACTTTTTTACAACTTTTACTTACTTTTTGTGTTCTCTGGTGGTTTGGCCGGCGTGGGTGAACCGGTGAAGTCTTGAAGAAGACGTGGGTGAACGGTGAAGGGTGAACCGACGAAGAAGAAGACTGAAGACTGAAGACAGAGTGGCTGAGAACTGAGAAGTGAGAATGAGGCAATGAGGAGAGGACTGACCGACTGAGGAGTGAGGAGTGAGGACTGAGGCGCCTGAGAAACTAAATTCCCTAAACCTAAAGAGTTGGGCTTGGGCTTGGGCTTGGGGGCTGGGGCCGGGCGGATTACATTGGGGCATTGGGCTTACCGGCTGGGCTGGGTAATTGGGTATAGGTAGGGTCCAAAAAAAAATATACTTAAAATTTCGGTGTATTCGGTATTTCGGTATACCGAATTTTTAAAATTTTAATACCGAGAACCGAACCGAAATACCGAAATACCAAAAAATTAATACCGAATTAGACCGAAATACCGAAATAGCCGAACCCGAAATACCGAATTAATTCGGTTCGGTTCGGAATTCGGTTTTCCGGATTTTATGCCCGCCCCTAGTGCCGATATGGGTTTATAAGTACTTTATCCGATAACTACCACTGTTGTACATATTCTAAGGAGGAAACATGGGTTCACGTGCTCCGTATCGCTCTTTGATGATCGATCCCTAAATATCTTAACACGTATCTAGATTTAATTAGTCCGCATAGTAAATCCACTTTTCCACCAATGACAATGCAAAAGAATTACTCCCTCTGTTCCAATTTATGTGAACATGTTTGGCTGAGCACGAAGTTTAAGAAAAAATGAAGACTTTTGGAATTTATGGTTCTAAACAAGTTAAAAAGGGTCCAGCATATTTGTGTGGTCATAAAAACTTCTCATTAAGGGTAAAATTGTAAGTTTAAGCTAAAATGTTTCTAAATTTAAAAAAGGATCATTCTTTTTGGAACAGACCAAAAAGGAAATAGGTTCAGATAAACTGAAACGGATGGAGTAAGTATTTTGAGACAAAAGTATATGAGTTATGTTTTTTTCTTATTTTAAGAAATATGAATAAATTTAGGGATAATCAGAAAATAAAAATAAATACACTTACCAATATTCTTGTATGTTATGAGCAACGCATGGTGGTAGACAAAAATAATATAGTACTCTCTCTGCTCCACAATAAGTAATTTTTTGGTATTTTTTTGTGGTCCTAAACAAATGATTTTTCTAGATTTCAAGAATGAATTAATTATTTTTTTTCTGCATTGCCTTTGGAGTAAATAATGTTAGAGTATGTGTTATGAATATTTATGTGAAGAGATATCAAAGATTAATATGATTAATTTCATTGCTAATTAATATAAAAAAGTAAATTTCTTAATATGCATAAAAATAACCAAAAAATCATTTATTTTAAATAGGAGGGAGTATTGAACAACAATAAATAAAAGGCAAAATACCTTAAACCACCCCTAAACTTGGCTCAGATTATTAGTATCCTCCTCGAACTATGTCCGGTCTTAATTACCCCCCTCAACTTGGCCTTTTGAGAGCCATTATCCTCCTAGACACTAATGTGGCAAAAAGTGTGGGTGCACTCGCCTGCCACGTGGATTTTTCAGTATATGTGGTTTTCTTTGAAAAATAAAATATATTTTTACCTTTTTAAAAATATTCCTTTTTTAGATAATTTTTTTCGAATACAATTTATAATACAACTTTGATAGCACTACATTATTTAGGCTAAATATTTTTATTTTTCCAAAATAATAAAGTTTTAGTTAAATCTTTTTTTGAATTTGACCTAAAAATAAAGATTTATACAATTGAAATAAATAGTCAAGTTATCGAAAAAGTTATAAAAGAGTACATAGTTTGAAATTAATTATATTGGCTATAAGTTTTTATATAGCTCTAAATTACGGTGCTCTAAATTTTATTTTTTTTTACAAATTTTATCTAAAAAATAAAAATACACAGTTGAAATAAATAGTCATTGCATCAAAAGAAGAAATAAAAAGAGTGTACAATTGCAGTATAATGCAAGTGATTCGTTTTATTTCTTGCAATTGTACACTATTTTTATTTCTTCTTTTGATGCAATGACTATTTATTTCAACTGTGTATTTTACTTTTTTTTTAGGTAAAATCAGTAAAAAATAATAATAGTTTTAGAGCACCGTAATTTAAGCTATATAAAAAATTATAGCCAAAATAATTAATTTCAAACTATGTATTTTTTATAACTTTTTAGATGCCTTGACTATTTATTTTAATTGTATAAATCTTTATTTTCAGGTCAGATTCAAAAAAAGATTAACTAAAAACTTTATTATTTTGGGGTAAATAAAAATATTTAACTTAAATAATATAGTTCTATCCAAGTTTTATTATAAATTGTATTTGAAAAAAATTATCTAAAAAAGTAATATACTTAAAAAAGTAAGAATATACTTTATTTTTCAAAAAAAGTCACATATACAGAAAAATCCACGTGGCAGGTGAGTGCATCCACATTTTTGCCATATCAGCGTCTAAGGGGGTAATGACTCTCAAAAGGCCAAATTGAGGGGGGTAATTAAGACCGGACATAGTTTGGAGAGGATACTAATAATCTGAGCCAAGTTTAGGGGCGGTTTAAGGTATTTTGCCTAAATAAAAAGGAAGAAGAAGTAGGCCTCATTTGTTTTTTTTTTAAATTAAGACGTCTGAATCTGAATACACATCTAAATATCAAGATGTGTATTAAGATTAAGACATCTGAATCTGAATATATTAAGATGTGTATTAAGATCAGAATAGAAATAATGAAGACTATTTGATTTTTTACATCTGAATATATTAAATTTATCTTTATTTGAAAATTAATAAACATAAAATTCAAATGAAATATTAACTAATCTAATATTCTATCAATAAAATATATAGTTTTTTAAAAATTGATAGTTGTGGTGGTGATGGCTAACCGGTGAATACCGACTAGGTTGGTGGTTATTTTGGTTGGTGATGTTGGTTCATGCTAGTAGCTAGTAGTGATTGGCAGTGGAGGGAGATTATGATTGAGGATGGTGGTGGTGGGTGGTGATAGTTAATAATGGCGGGTGGTGATAGTAGTTGTGATTGAGAAAGGTGGTGGGTGGGTGGTGGTAGGTTATAATAATGGGTAATGTCGACTGTGGTTGTTGATGGTGATAGGGTGGTCAGTTGTGGTAGTTGAGGTGGATGAGTGTTAATTGTGGGATAAAATAATATATGGTGGTCGGAGTGATGGGGATAGTGGGTGGTGATGGTCGATAATGGTGGCGCCTATGATTGAGGATGATGGTGGCGTGGTGGTGGTTGAGTATGGTGGTGGTGTAGGTGGTGACAGTGGTTTAGTATGGTGGTGGTGGTGGCATGGTGGTAGTTGATACTGGTAGGCGGTGACTGCAGTTAATAATGAATATGTGATAGCATCTTAATGAAATTAAGTATCTGTTATAGATCTTAATCATACAGACCTATTCAGACCATTAAGTGGTTGTGAAGTTAAAAAAAACAAACGCACTTAATGCTTAAAATTTGGATAATTACGATTCAAACTTTAAAACAAACGGACTTAATGTCTAAGATTTGAATGATTAAGATTCAGACATTCATTAAGTGCAAACAAATAAAGTCGTAGTAGCAGAAGGAATTCAAAAAAAAAAAAGTAGTAGAAGGAATTCGGACACGTGAACTAATCATAGAGAAAGGCAATACGGGCGGTTGGTGAAGCAAACTACGGTGATCAAAGTGGTGGCAGGGGTAGGTATATAGGTGGTCTAGCGGAAGGAGGCAATTTTTATTTATTTATTTTCTATTATTTTTTTTAAGGAGGAGGCAATAATAAATTTCCTTTTGTCATTTTTTTCTTTTCACTTTTGCTGCTTCAATTATTTTTGGAAGAATGGAAACTTCGAAATTAGATACAAATTAAATGTACTCCTATGTATTTTCTTAAGTCGGATCAAATGGAATATTATTAGGAACTACATAAAACAATAGTATAAATAATACTCCTTCCGATCTACAATAAGTGATCATTTTATCTTTGACACACACATTAAAGAAATATAAATTCATAGAGAAATAAAAATGTATTCTCTAAATTAACCTTAATTAATTGTTACCTTGACACATTGTAATATGTAAATAAGGGCAAATTTTAAAAAAAATAAAATTAATTCCTTTTTGATTATGTAAATAAACACTTATTTTGGACCAAAATAAAATAGTAAAATGATCACTTATTGTGAATCGGAGGGAGTAAAGTATTAAACTCGGGATATAAAATAAGAGTAGTTGCTAATGAAGACGTTTGGACTTTTTAAATGTTAAAGAAGACGAATTTAAGGTATGGCTAATTTAAATTTATAGGTACTCAAACTACATTTATTTTTGCAAAAAATTAAATCTACTAAGTATTTAAATAGATAAAACAAATAGAAATGTAAATTAAACAAGTTTTACTATCTGTATTCACTTTTACATGGGGGTTTTTCAGTTCTTGTGTTTCCCATATCATTTCTTCCAATGAGAGAAAAAAGGGTAAATAACTTGAATTGGTGCATAAAATCGGTAAACCTCTAAGATATAATTAACTTATGTAGATTTTGTCTCTGCTTCACTTTATTTGTCAAAGTTTGACTTGACACCAAATTTAATAGAGAAAGAAAGATTTTGGGTGTGTTTGGTGTAACGGAATTTGTTTCTCTTGATAAGAGAAAATATGTTTCAAAATATTTAAGCCAACCAAACATGAAAAAAATGGAATACATTTTCGGAAAAATATTTTCATTCTTACCAAACACACCCTTTGTCTTTTAAAGTATATCATAACTGTTTACCCTTAAAATCGGATAACAATTAAATTTATAATGCGATTTTAAGGACATGTAATTTCACCTAATACCAATTGATAAATATGAAGATTAATAACGGAGATTAACAGTAAAATAAAGCAAATCAGTGTTGAAATGCAATTCAGCCCTCGAGCTAGAGTACCCTCGAACTGACTGATACTAAAGTAATTAAACAGAAAGTAAACTGATGAATAAGAGAGTATAAGCGAGAGAGAGTGTTATATTGCTTTGATATGTGTGTATATTGTGTGTTACAAATAATTAGAACTCCCTTTTATATAGTAGATGAATTCTAATTATAGTACAATTCTAATTACAGAAGGAAATCCCATGATTAGCTAAACCACCGCTCTTGATTTGATCCGTCCCGAGATTTCTGCCATGATCTTCGACCAGTCAAGGATATCTTGCCTTTCTGTTATTATGCTATCTTCGGTATTGCTTGCTCGATGTCTGTCTCATTTGGTCTCGATCACTACTGGTCTCGATCTCAATAGGTACCTCGAATCCAGAACTCGGTATCTCACCTTCATGCCTTGATCTGATCTATTACGGGATCGATCTTTGATCCATCATCGGTTAATCAGTAAAATCGGGTAGGGTTGGTTTTAACTGTATACAGATAGTCCCCTCGTTTTTTTGGAGTGTAATGACAAGTAACGAATTGAGCCTGCGATCTTTACCTCGACCTGTCATGACGTCACCTTCGTGACCTAAGCGACAGAGGTGACCGAAATGTCCCGTCGATGCAGTTCCCTAGGCATTTAATGCGTGTTAGTTGGTGGTCGGCCACTAGTGGTCTCGAACCGTCACCGCAAAACCCATAAATATGCCTTTTTCTCATTGATTCAAACTTTACTTTCAATATCTTCTAATGTCCAAAGCACTTTACATATTTAAGTTCTTCCGTTTTGCAAAAATCTTCAGGTTTAGTTGTTAACCCTTTCTCAAAACACCAAGCCCTAATCTTCTTCTTTCTTCAAACTCAAACCAAATGGCGAAAACGTCAAAAATCGTACCACAAAAAGAAATCGCTTCCTCTTCGCGGCCGGCCGGCAACAAAACACTGGGGAGCCACGCCCTAAGGAGTGTGTTCCCCGGGGGTGCGTCGTCACCTCCGACTTTAAGATCGATAAAACTTTGTCGGTCCCTGGTCGATGCGAACCAATGTTGAGGTATATATGCTCGATATCTAAGAACTTCCTTAAGCAGGTGAAGAAAGACTGCAACTCAAAAGGCAAAAAGGTGGTGATTCTGCCCCCCGAAGAAGACATCACTACCCACGTGGAAGGGTTTTTGAGTGTTTAGACTTACCCTTTCACGCTGGGCCCGCTCATCCCATTATCGTTGATTTCTGCCGCAAGTACCAAATAACCCTAGGTCAAATCCATACCTGCTTTTGGCGGATTGTTAACCTACTCTGATTTTTTGTGAGCAAAGTCGAGGGGCTTTCTTTCACCCTCGACCATCTCATCAAGTTGTACAATCCCCGTCTTTATGGAGGCGGGTTAATAAAACTTCAACGTCGGGCTACCAAGACGCTGATCTCGAGTGTAGATGAGGACGAAGTTCGAGGCTGGATGGGTCGGTTCGTTCGACTGAGGTCTTCCGACCTAATCTCGACCGAGAAGATGCCATTTTTCGAGAAATGGAATATGAAGCGTAAGTTTAATCCCATTGTTAGCTTATATTTGTTATTTTGTTCCTTTACTTTTTCTCATCGATATCTTTTTCAATGATGTAGTGGTCTCTTGGATGCCCGGTGCAATTCCTAACCTCGAGAGCTGGGTCAGGGACTTGGCCTCGACCTCTACATAAGCTGAGCGCGCAAGGCGCGATTTATGAAAGGGCCGATGGGAAGCCAAAAATCATGGTAAGCCCTCTTTCATGTATACAGTGATTTGGCTAAGATATTCTTCTCATACTTACTCAACTTCATCACTAATAATGCATGACATAGATTAATCGATATAGGTCGAGACGTATTATTTTTAATATTCATCGATATAGGTAGACGTTTTGTTTTTAATATTCATCGATGCATCTAAGTAATTTATAAGTCGATGAATCAATTTACAAATAGATATATTTGATGATGATCAATTATATATACTAATTAGATTATTGCTTCTTCACAAGTCTATCCCCAAAAGAACCCGACCTTGTGGCCTTAGCGCTTCGTGTTCTTAGATGCAACTATACCAATATACACACACATATACACACACACAGTTCGTTGTACTACTTTAACTATATAGCTTGTTATAGTATATATTAGTGTATTCATTATTTGTATTTCAAAATAAAGTGTTACCTGATTACATTTATATTATTTAGATAGTAAATATTAATGTGATTCAAAAGTTTGACCATGTTTGACCTATGAGCCGGCGGAAGTTGGTCGATTATTTTTCAGAAGTTACATTTGATGACCAAAGTTGGTCAGTAAAATCTTCACCTGTAATAACTGACTGACCTTGGCCGGTAAATTTACCTATAAATTTTATAAAATATTTTAAATAATAATATAATTATTAAACTTTAAAAAAGTGGGTCCACAATAACGACCAATGTTGGTCGGTAATTAAAAAGGTGCTTTGGTTAAGCAGTCTGACTACTGCAGTTAAATGTTTGACCAATATACCCACCAATTTCGGTCGGTATGTAATTTTAATAAAAATATAAAATATTTTTTTGATAGTTTTCGTCTGTGTTGGGCGATTTTTTGGTCGCTTTTGTTAACCGACCAACGTATGTCGATATCGCTTGGTCGATTTTTCTCGGATTTCTAGTAGTGAAATAAGATCAAAAGATCGTGAAAAAGCAAAGCTAATTTGACAACTTTTTTTAAAACATTATTTGTTCATCGAATATGATCAAATTTTTGGAAAAAAAAAATTAAGTTTCTAGGCAGTTTTTGAGTGAAAATTTTCTTCCACTCATAAATTTTTAATTTTTTTCAAATAAAATGTATATCCAAATATAACTTTAACTTCTAATTTTTTTTTTCCAACATAATTTAATTATATTTCAACCATATATATGTCCAAAACACATGTAAAATGTTTTGTGTATTGGCCAAAATAAAAATCAGTGGTGGGTTTCAGTGAACCTCTTGCTGACCACTCTTTAAGTACCAGCACTTCTCCATTCTTAGCAATTGAGTATAAACATTAGAGAGAGAGAGGGGAAATAATGTTATCGCAACGTTCACATTATGTTCCCTTTTGCCATGATAAACAAAACTCCACCGTAGATTTTCCTGCCGCCGTATCTCCGCCTTCTACGGCCGTTGTCTACGACCAACACGGCCCTCCTGACACCGTGACTAGGTCAGTTGCAACATATAACTTCATGTTCTAGCTTTAGAGTACTGATCACACTTTTTTTTCCCCAATGTACTACTTCCATATCATACTGTACAAGTAGAAATGCTTTTGTCTGGTGTATTTTCTCATTTTTAAAATGAATACCTTTTCTGCAGAGTGACAGAGATTCCGCCTGTGAAGATTACTGAGAATGACGTCTGTGTTAGAATGCTCGCAGCTCCGATCAACCCTGCCGATATTAACAGAATAGAAGGTTTGATAACTTGGGTTTATTTGGCTTTCAGAAAACACATATTCCTTTAGAACTGTGGTGTTCACGCAGTGGCATAGCTTCAATTTTCATTAAGGGTTCAAACAATAAAAAAATAAACATACGAAAAAAGTCAAAGAAAAATTAGTATCTCATAATATATATGAAAAAAAGTTAATTTTATATATACAATTTAATATTTCGGCGAAGGAGGTTTGATCCCTTAAAGTCCGTTTGGATTAATTTATTTTAAGTGCTTTTAAACCAAAATAGCTTTTAATTCATTTTGTAGTGTTCAAATAAAGTAAAAAAAATATTTTTAAGCACTTGTTTTTAAACTAAAATGACAAAAATAAACCAAAAGCCAAAAATTAAAATTCTTAATTTATGGCTTAAAAGTCACTTACAACAAACTCATTCAAACGCGCACTTAGTTCTGCCGCTAGTTCACGTCATAACTTGGTATTTGTTAGTACTTCCTAGTTCTTACTAGCACAAATATTAGATTAAAAAAGGTGAAGCAAGGATCTTAAGCTTACATTTTGGATTCTAGTAATTTTAAATTATTTTAATAATACATTGTATAATTTTATAAGTGGAGTTTGGAAAAGATAGTATGTATGCAGATCTTACCCATACCTGGTGAGATAGAGAGACTTTTTTTGATAGACCCTTAGACTCAAGAAAAAGTGAAGAATTAAAGAAAAGGGAAGAGGAAGAAGAAGAAGAAGAAGAAGAAGAAAAGGAGGACAAAAGGCGATAAAGAAAGGGGACGATTAAGTTATTAAGTTCTAGATTAATACTTTATACATATTTAATATTTTTTTTTTAAAAAAATTAATAAATTTGGACCAAAGTTATTGAGTCCAGCTTAATCTTTAACCTAAATTCTAGCTCCACCATTGATCAGATAACTTTGCCTTCCAATGCTTATATAAATAAAAATAAATCACCTTGCATTTTTTGTGTCCTTGAGATCTGAACCGTAGGATGTGTATTGTATGAGGAAAGCTAATTTTCTCAAAATGTTTTGTATTTTTTAGTGATTCATTGTTCTAGTGTTTGACTACCAGAAAATGTTCGCTCTAAAAAATAAAAATGACTTAGCCTTACCTATGAGCGAAAATATGTTTTTATAATAAAACTTTTAATTTCGTAATACATGCTTTAACTAATATTTTTATCTTATATTAATTCTTACGACTCAATTTTTTCTTCAAAATATTCTTCAGTTCGCTAATTATTAATTTTTAATTATATATTTTTTCGAATAATATTTTCATTGCCAAGAAACTTCAAAAAATGAAATTTGGGAAAAAGGAGAAAACGAAAATTGGAATATCTAGTTTCGTGATGTTTTTACGTGGTTAAGATTTTCTACACATATGTAAACCGTGAAAAATTAGACGGGATCATGAATATATCTCACAAAGAAAAAATGAAAAATGATATTGTATAGCCACGGTAAAATAATAGCGGGAAAAATATATAAAATTTGTATCTTATTTGTGTATATATATATATATTCTGTATATTATATATAAAAATTATATAAATTTTATATATTTTTTTGACTATCAGATATCAATAATTTCTGCTGCGGACTAAAAGTGATAATACCTGAAGAAAAATTGCAGTTTAGCAAATCAACTGCATAGAGAGGAAAATTCTTAAAGTTCCTCCTTTTGAGTTTTGCTTTTCTGTTTTCTCTCTGAGTTACATGATATAAATTACAAGTTTTCTTTCACTATATAAATTAGCTTTTTTTACCTCAGTAATTTATAGTAGTAATTAGGGTTATCATGTCTTGTAAAAGTTTCAAGGATATTATACAAATTAATGGCCTAATGAGACTAACTGTTATTTAAATAATATGAGATCCACTATCCTGTAAACATGTTTATAATTAGACAAACTAATAATTTCACTAACCTTGATTTAAGAAAAAATGATATTGTATAACCGCTCTCAAAATAATTGCTTAAAAAAATAATATTTTTGATATATATATATTTTTTATGTTATATACAAAAAATATATAAAGTTTATATATTTTTCGGCTATCAAATATAAATAGTTTATGACTGCAAGTTAAAAGTGAAAAAAGTTCTTGATTTGACTAGTCATTTGGCATCATCTTGCGTCAAAAGTTTTATTAGTCAGCTATTTTTCTCTTATTACCAGTAAAAGTAATTTTATTGGAATAGATATTCTCCCACCAAACCCATATATAAATTTGACTGAATCATTGCATAATTAACAGGAGTCTATCCAGTACGGCCACAAGTACCAACAATTGGTGGATGGGAAGGGGTTGGTGAAGTACATTCTGTTGGCTCTGCAGTTAAGACTCTTTCCCATGGAGATTTGGTTATTCATTCTGCATATCTTCCAGGTACTTGTATGTTTTTAAATGAATTCAAAATTTGAAATGTGTGCACAATATTATTATTATTTTTTTTCGCCCGGTATCCGTTTTGAGGCTCGACTAAATTCGGGTTTGCATCGGAACTGAAGTCCCACTTGGGGAATAAAACATTCTCTAGCTTAGACGACTCCATGTCTAGGTCTTGAATATGAAACTACCGGTCTAGCTCAGACTGTGTACGTAATTTGTTTGTGTGAAAAAATTTGTAGGATTATTTTGGGCTGTTGTTGTTGTTGTTATTGTTTGTGTGAAAGAATTATTGACACATATAGTGGTAGCAAAATGGATAAAAAAATATTTGTCTACCCATATTATTCACCAAAAAATGATTTGGATAATGCGCTTTTCAAAAACGGATCAAATACGGGTTAGAACCATATTATCCAGTTAAAAAATGAATAACCAATGAATGACTAACGAATTTAACTTTTACATTTGTAAAGACTGAAATTAGGGTTTTTTCAAGTTTGGAAGATTAATTCTTCCAAAAGGGATCATATTCAAGAAACCATGGACAATAAGAATATTTGTATTATCCGTCGGTTAACCATTTTCTATTCGTGTCAAATATGGGTTAGGTCGAATAATTTATCCGTTTTTGCATTACCCGTTTTCGACCCGACCCGAGCATTACATAAGCAACAAAAGTTCACTAACTCTAAATTCTGTAATTTGCAGTGACATTTGTATTTATGTGTCTACTCAGGTACATGGCAGACCTACGTTGTAGAAGACCAAAGTTTATGGTACAAAATTGATAAAAGCACCCCAATTGAATATGCTGCCACATGTTCTGTTAATCCTTTGAGCGCCTTGAGAATGCTCGAGGACTTTTTGGCTTTAAAACCAGGTTTAATGAATTCCCAAAAACTCTTTAATTACTTTAGTTTTCTTGCTTCAAACCATCTAAGTAATTTTTTTTGATTAACTACTCTCTCTACAAAACAGGAGACACAATTGTGCAAAATGGAGCAACAAGTATTGTGGGACAATGTGTTATTCAGCTAGCTCGAGTTCGTGGAATTCATAGCATCAATATCATAAGAGATAAGCCAGGATCTGATGAAGTTAAAGAAAAATTAGTGAAACTTGGTGCTGATATGGTGTTTACTGAGAGTGAATTGGATGTGAAATCTATCAAAAGTCTCCTGGTATGGTTATACTTGTATACAAATTAATATATGCTATTTATATATTTTAACATGTTGTAGCAGTGACTAATTTCCGATGTTATTTATGTGAATTTCCTAGGATGATATACCTGAACCTCTCTTGGGTTTGAACTGTATTGGTGGCAATGCAGCTACTTTGGTCATTAAATTATTAAAGTGAGACACCTTTTATATATTAACTTAATTTGGTTTAATTCTCTTTCTGTTATAAAGAATATTAACATAATACCATAATATTTCAGGCAAGGTGGCACTATGGTTACATATGGAGGGATGTCAAAGAAACCTATTACTATATCTACTTCATGTTTCATTTTCAATGTTAGTTTCAAACGGTGAAATATGAAATTTAAACATTACATAGTTCTTTGGATTTTTACGTACTTTGGTTGGAGAAAGAAAATTGAAATGTTGTTGGGATTTTTTTTTTCTTCTTCTTTTTTCGCAGGATATTGCATTGAGAGGATTCTGGTTGAAAGAAAAGAATTTAGACCAAGCACAATATAGGTGTTCGATTGATTATCTCTTGGCCCTTGCTCGTGCCGGGAGATTGAAATATGAGTACGATCTCTCGCCCTCTCTCTTTATATATATAGATGGAACTTTATAGTTTAAAAATTATGTTACTTGATGGATGCACAAAAGTTAAATTACAATAATAGGGAGTATATATAGTTAAGCGACTTGAGATCTTTTTCCGTTTGAGTAGGGTAGGTCGAGCGTTTTTATTATAAGCTATTTTTGCCAGTTAGGGTAATGGCGAAACATTACTAAGCAATATGTCTTGATATGAACTACTTCTGTTTTTTTTTGCTTTACATTATTTCAACAAAGTGATATTAAATGAACAATGTATTGAAATTAATGTGTTCAAATATTTTACAGGATGGAGCTAGTACCTTTCAATGATTTTCATTCAGCTCTTGAAAAGGCAATGGGGAAGCAAGGAAGTCGAAAGAAACAAGTTATTAAATTCTAACTTCTAACGTAAGATTAGAAGTGAAGAAAATTCAAGGATACACTTATATATTATTTACTATAACACTCTTTACAATTTTCCACTGAACTTTGGGTATATTTTCATTTTAAATAATCAGATCTACCTTTTAATCTCATCTATATTGGTTTGCTGTAATTTTCATATGCTTTCTCATCTATAAAGCTTCGATTATAGGGTATGTGAACTTATGATTTCTTGTCAAATTAAGTATTTTATGTATGTATTTTCTTGAAGTTTTTATGCTTTAAAAATATTAAATGGTGCACTTGGTTGCAAAATGAGTTATTTGCCCAAAGAAACTGAGATCAATTCCAACTTAATAGATGCAATTACGTTTTAGAAACCATAAATCCCACGTCTCTGAGTCAAAGCCGACGAACTACTATCGCACCGAGACGAGCTCAACTGAAGTTTGTTATAGTACTTCAACAATTTATATAATGTATTTTAACTGAGTATGCAATTTCAAAATAAAAATAAAAATTGTATAACTATAAAAATATTGAAACTTGTAATCTTGAACGTCTTTTAAAAAAATACTAGTATTCTTTTTCAAAAGCATAGCTTCATTCTTTTAATGAAAGAATAACTTAATAAGGCCGCACAAACTTTAAATATTTTATAACTGCACAAATATTATAAACTATTTAATATTACATATTTTATTAAACTTTATTTTTCTGAAGTTTCATGTCCAATGAAAGTAAGTTATATAAATTAAAGCGGACGGAATAACCTCAGTATCTAGTTAACCCATTTCTAAGGGTGTGGTTGGTATGAAGAAAAATATTTTCCTGAAAAATGAATGGTGTTATCATTTATTTCCCCATATTTGGTTGGTGAGTAAACAATATTTTTCAAAAAATATTTTCTAGTATTTGGTTAGAGAGTAGAAAATCTTTTTAAGTAAATAATTTTCTATGTTACTCTCCTTAACCCCGCCCTCCCCAATTCCCATGTATCATATGCCCCCCTCCCTCCCCCCTCCCGTGCACTTACTCAATGTTTTCACAACTCTAGTTTCCTCCAAGAATTCAATTATTCTTCTATATTCACATAAACCCAGATGAATTAATATGCTGATTTACTTTTTCACACAAGAACGTTAAAATTTGAGCTCAACAACACAAAAAGAAAGTACTCATTTTATTGAAATGAAAGAAAATATTTTCCTACATCATGAAAAGAAAATACTCATTTTATTGAAATAAAAGAAAATACTTATTTTGTTAAAACGAAAAAAAAACTGTCTATCTACACATATAAACAAGTACTTTTAATAATATTTTTATTAAGGATGGGTGGCGGGAGTAGTGTGGGGGTGGGGGTGGGGTGGACGGGGTAGGGTGAGGGGTGGGGTGGGGATTGATAGGGATGGGAAATAGGGTAGGGAAGATCGAAAAAGACTTTTCGAAAATGTTTTCCTTTCTCTTGATAGAGAAATATTTCTTTCCAAGAAAAATATTTTTCAAAATATTTAAGCCAACAAAATATAAAAAAATTAAAAAATAATTTTCGATTTTTTTTTTTTTTTTTTTACCAAACACACCCTAAATGGAATTAATTAACATGAAGAGTTGAGTAAAAATATGTGTGAGTCTAATCAGATTAAAGTGTAAGGAATGATGAACCTTTCTTGTGCCAAGTCAAATTGTAATAATTAAGAATTATGGAGAAAGACCATAAATATCACGTGGTAAAATCCAGAACCGGACATAAAGAGTCTTACTTTCTTTTGCTTTTAGAAAATGAGACGTTACGAATCGGGCCAAGGACAAGAGGCGACAAAAGTTGGCCATATTATAGGAGAACAGTTTAGTAGGCCATTCGCCGAGGAAAGTAAGCAAAAAACAGTGGTGGCAAGAGTTGGTGGGTTAACCGAAGGAGATTCCTTTCGCTTTCAAAATACTACGGTCATTTTTAAAATCTGACTACTCTCTACATCTTATGGCACCAGAGTCTATTTTTCTTTCTTGTTTGAAAGCACGCATTAATAAAACAATAACAGAAACAGAAGAAGTTTCGAGTCCAACACAAAATTATGTTTACATAATGAATTTAATCTCCTTACTGTGGCTAAGGTTATTGGATTAATTCCTTTCAAGATATAACGAAATAATTATTTTGTAATATCGGCAACAGAAATTACAGAACTTCGTCGAACTCAATAAATGACAATAAACCATACTTATGCTTACGTTTTGCTTTGGAAAAACAACGCAGAAATGTAGAAGAGAGAGGGGAGAGTTTGCAGATTTTCTATGGTGAAAAATGAGACTACTTCTATGTATTTATAGCAAACGATTCAACAGGTGCCAAGATACCCGTTCATTTGAAATGGTGTCTGTTCGCCAGAATTAAAAAAATATCAAAAAAGAATTTAAATAACGGAAAATAAATTATTAATTGACCAAATCTGAAGCCGAGCCGAGCGCGCGCGATGGCGCGAGGCACCACCTCTTCCCAACTCTTTAAGAGCTAGAAAATGTGTTTCTTTATATAAGCACAAAGATTTTCTTTCGATTTATCGATGAGGGGCAAAGTACATTGGTAAAAGAAATACTTCAAAATTTTCATGTAACGACCCGATCGGTCGTTTTGAGAGTTATAGCCCCAATCTCCTGTTTACTGCTTTTCCCGTGTCTTTTTCAGCTTATATGTCTTGCCGGGAGGTGTTGGGTATGGTTTTCAGAGTGTTTTAAGACACTTAGTCCCTCAACGGAATCTTAAGTCTTAGGATTTGGACCGTAGACGGAACTGTGTGAAGACGAGTTCGGAATGGGGTTTCGTCGGTTCCGTAAGCTCCGTTGGGTGATTTTGGACTTAGGTGCGTGTCCGGATTGTGTCTTGGAGGTCTGTAGCCCATTTAGGCTTGAAATAACGAAAGTCGAATTTTTGGAGATTTTGACCAGTAGTGGACTTTTTGATATCGAGGTCGGATTTCGATTTCGAAAGTTGGAATAGGTCTGTAAGGTTGAATATGAAATGTGTGCAAAATTTAGGATCTATTGAACATGGTTTGATAGGTTTCGGCATCAGTTGTAGAAATTGAAAGTTTCAAGTTCATTAAGCTTGAATCGGGGGATGATTTGTCTTTTAGCGTTGTTTGATGTGATTTGGGGGCTCGACTAAGTTCGTATGGTATTTTAGGACTGGTAGGTATGTTTGGTTGAGGCTCCGGGGTCCTCGGGTTGATTTCGGGTGGTTAACGGATCATTTTGGACTTGTTAGAAGTTGCTGAAAAATCTGGTGCCTTTTTGCTAGTTTCCTTTATCGCATTCGCGAGGGAGGTCTCGGGTTCGCATAAGGTATCTGGGAGACCGGTTGTGTTGTTCTACTCGTTCGCGATGGCGTGGATCCTTTAGCCTACGCGTTCGCGATATGGTCATCGCGTTCGCGTAGGGTCAAGTTGTGTGGTCTTCGCGTTTGCGACAAGGGTATCGCATTCGCGATTAAGGATTTTAGCTGAAGGAAAGTTTGTGCTTCGCGAACTTGAGGATTTGGCCGCGTTCGCGAAGAAGAAATGCCCGGGCAGACTTATATCATTTCAAAAATGAGGGTTTGGCTATTTTTATCAAAACTTGAGTTTGGGAGCTCGGATTTGGACGAGATTTTGAGGGATTTTCAAAGACATCAATTGGGTAATGATTATACAATCCATTTTGGTTATATCCTACTAATCTATCATTAATTTCACCTTTAATTTCGGATTTTGGGAAAAATTGGAAGAAGTTCTTCAACTAAAATTTCGAGTTTTGAAAGGTGATTTGTGGTCGGATTTGAGTAATTTTTATATGGTTGGACTCGTGAGTGAATGGGTTGTAACAACCCGAACGGTCGTTTTGAGCTCTAGCGCGTCGTTCGGCGGTTTGAGGCCTTGAGTAACTTTACATCAGGTACTATAACTTGTACATGTGATCGAAATTAAATTTCGGGAAGTTCGGAGTTGATTTGGAAAGAAAATTTGAATTTCGGAGGCTCTAAGTTGGAGGAATTGACTAAGGTTTTACCTTTGAGTAAACAACCTGGAAATCAGGATTTGAAGGTTCCAACAGGTTCGTATGATGTTTTTAGACTTGGGCATATGTGTGGATCGTGTTTTGGATGACCTGAAAGCGTTTCGGCGCCTACTGTGGAAAGTTGGCATTTTGGAAGAATTTTATAAATTTGGGTTGAAGTGTATTTTAATATTATTCATATCCATTTGGAATTCCAAGCATGAGAATATCTCTGTATGGTGATTCTGGTCTTAGGAGCATGTCCAGATGTGGATTTGGAGGTCCGTAGATCATTTCATTTGGCGAAAGTCGGAAGTTGGAGGCTTTTGAAAGTTTGACCAGGAGTGGACTTTTTGATATCAAGGTCGAATTCCAATTCCGAAAGTTGGAGTAGGCCCGTAATGTCAAATGTGACTTGTGTACAAAATTTGAGATCAATTAGACGTGATTTGACATGTTTCGACATCGGATGTGGAAGTTAGAAGTTTAATAGTTCATTAGGCTTGAATCGATGCGAAATTCATAGTTTTGATATTATGTGGTATGATTTGATGCCTCGAAAAGGTCTGTTTTAGGTTATGGAGCGGGTAGGTGTGATTGGACGGGGTCCCAAGGGCTCAGATGTGTTTCAGATGTGTTTGGGTTGTATCGTGCTCTTATTTGATGTTTCAACGTCGTTTCATTGGGCATAAAGGGTATCATACTGAGAAAAAAAACTTTGAATTGTGATTGGATTTAACCATTAGATCTGTATCGTAATTACAGAGCCATAAAAATAAGAATCGTCGAATTCCGATGTCGTATGAGAGAGTTATGCCCATTTCCTTGTCGGGAAAGATTGCTGGTTTCTGGTGCAGACTTTGTTCTTCGCGAACGCGAGGGAGGTCCCGCGAACGCAAGAAAGAAATTTGGGTTGACCGATCACACGAAGAATTTCTCTTCGGGAAGCGCGAGGGTAAATATTTATCCTCTTGTTGAGATGAATGCGAAGAAGAAAATCGCCTTGACAGTGTTTTAAACCGAGAATTTTAATATTTTGGGCATATCTTATGTTCTAGAGATCCGTATGAGGTGATTTTCATGGCGTTGTTCTTGTCTCAACAAGAGGGTAAATATTTGACCTTTATTTTGATGTTTCTCCATGATTATTTTTGTTGGTTATTATTTTTATCCGTGTTTGGATTGTAGAAATTAGGATTCTGAGCCCCAAATTTGAGAAATGGTAAATCTTTGATTTGAGGGTCAATTCATGGACGATTTTATAGATATAGACCATATGAGTTATGGGTATAATTTATTTTTAATTTTTTTTGACTCCGGGCAGGTGGGCCTGAGAGTCGACTTTATTGACTTTTCGAGTGGAGTTAGGAATTGTTATAAATTGATTTATTATGAGTATTAGAGTATATTATAATTGGTTTGCATATTGTTTGACAGGTTTTGGAGCGACGGGCATCGATTTGAGATGTTAGAGTGGCGTTGGAGCGGGGTATGAAACTTCGGAGCGAGGTAAGTCTCCTGTATAACTCTATGAGGGGGAAATTATCCCTAGGTGTTGTATGTTGATGTGTGCTACTTTGTTGTGGTGGCTACGTACGCGTGAGGTGACGAGAGCCCGTACATAGCTACATTCATGTTACTATCCAGGTAGACTTACGTTCACATCATACTATAGTTGTACTATTTGAGTAGTCTCTCGCTTGTTAAATTCCTCTGGATTACATTTCTACTTAAGACTAGACTTGCTATTGTAGAGACTTCATGAGATGACTAGTCATCGAATAATTTCACTCCTCTTACGACATGTTTCCGTGATATATATGTTTCATAAAAAGGTTTTTGTTAAAGAAAATACAACTCACACGTTTATTCGTGAGTGGGGTCAAGGACCCGTCAAAGCCTCTTATTCAAAAGGGATTGGGTCGTTCGCCTCGGTAGGATTTATGTACCACACTCTTATGGGATCGGGTCATTCGCCTCGACAGGATTTATGTACCACACTCTTATGGGATCAGGATTTGCCTCGGTAGGATTAGTGTACCACACTTTGATGGGATCGGGCTGTTCGCCTCGACATGATTTATGTACCTCACTCTCTTGGGAGCGGGCAGTTCACCTTGGCAGGTTAATAGATGAATCTATGGTTCGTGCCAATCTACCCTCGACAGTGCACACTTAAAATATTTATGTTGTATCGGGCCGTACGCCTCGGCATTTCCTATATTACATCCTTATGGAATCGTACGTAATATTTGGCAAGAAGCCAGTGTATCTGTGAGTTTTCCTGATTTGAATTATGATAATCTATTTGATGAGATCCGCTATATCTATATATAGTCCTCGGTTAAGGAGGGAGTTTCTAATGGAGAGATTGAGTTCATAATAAGGAGGAGAATTTGTACCACGTATTTTATACTTGTTTATTTAATTTATTTACTCTACCTCGTATTATTTACCTCTTTACTGTACCTGATAGCATTGGATCACTAGTGAGTGTCGATGTCGGCCCCTCGTCACTCCTCCTCCGAGGTTAGGCTAGATACTTACTGGGTACACGTGGATTTACGTACTCATACTACACTTGCTGCATATTTTTGTGCAGGTACATATATGTCTGGAGGCCTTGTGAGAGCAGAAATGTGTATACACGCGGGGACTTAGGTGAGCTGCATTCCATATGTCGACCCACCGCCAACAGAGTCTCCTTCAGAGTATTTATATTTTTCCTTTCCAATTTTTATTCCGGACAGATGCTTTAATTTATTTTACATTCCTAGTTGATGCTCATGCACTTGTGACACCGGGTTTTGGGGTGACTATGGGTTGTTCTGTAGTGAAATTGGTAAAGATATTATTATTTACTTTGTAAATTCCACATTTTATTATTTAATTTAAGGGAATATGATTTCAAAAATATTATAAAAATGAGATTCAAATTAAGTATTCATTGTTGGCTTTCCTGACAGCGGTGTCCAGTGCCATCACGACTTTTAATGGATTTTTGGGTCATGACAACATGGTATCAGAGCATTAGGTTCATTTAGGTATCATGAGTCATGATCAAGTCTAGTAGAGTCTTGCGGATCGGTACGAAAATGTCTGTACTTATCTTCGAGAGGCTACAGGACTGTTAGGTGCTCTTCCCTTCTTGATTCCTCATCATGCGATTTGATGCCTTTGAGGATTATGCCTTCATTTCCTTCCTAGCCAATCTTATGCGACGTGAAGCGCTTGTTATCAATTGGGAATCGAGGAATTATAATGGTACTAAAGATGTGGTACATGATGTTTCTCCCTGCGTATTCGATTGGGCTATTGTCAACAACTTGCGGAAGGATATTCTGTCATTTTAGCTCAGTATCAGTACTGCCTATGGTTTTGAAGTTAGGCACTGATTGCTATGATGATTCCGTGCATTGGTATCACACAATATTGGTGTAATGGTAGGGTGCTTATTTATGGATCACGTCAGTTAATGACTTGAAATGAAGATTTCTCAGCATATGATTTAGAGGTTCAACATTTATTTCCAGCAAAGGAAAGACAATCGGACTATGAATTTTCAGGCTTGGGTTGATGGAGTAATGAGACTTGGTAGTTTTGAACGTGGTGGTATTTTCATCTATGATGGAGTGTCGCTGTCCTTATTTGAAGTATTACTGTTCGCTGGTGTTATGGCCTCGTTGATTCTCCTACGGGGCAGGTTGCTGTGAAGTGGTGCTTGAGAAGTGATTTTAGGAGATAGCGGTATGTAGCGGTTTCAGGATCGAATGGGTGTTTCTAACGTTGATGGCTCGAGAAAGATGATCTTCAAGGAGGCTTAGAGTTGGTGGAAATTGGTCAGATCAGATGCCGCAGGGATGGATTATGCTTTGAGGCAGTATTTGGGGTGGCGAAGGATGAGGAAGGACGTGGTAGAATGAGTCTCACGGTGGTTGAATTACTAGTAGGTCAAGTATGAAAAGCATAAGTCAAGCAGTTGCTTAAAGGAGAGGGTTTAACCAAAGTGGGAGAGTGGCTGAGTAACATATGGGTTCTGTGGTAGGATGGCCACACGTCTTGAGGAAAGTTTGGAGCCATTTGGGAATTCATGGTGGACAGTAACTAGGGCCACAAATTTTATTTTGATGCAACATGACTTCAATTTTGGAATGCATTGTTGGACTTTTAGCGGATGTCAATGGGGAAGAAGGAATCTTGGTGGGTTATAGGGTTATGTAATTGTATCTTCAAGCTAAGTGGAGGAGCCCCACCATCAACGATTGTACTACATGGTTGTCTACTTGTGCAGTTTCTGGTTATCGGTGTATTGGTGAGGTATTACAGCTAAAGAAGAAAACATCAGTGGTAATTTGATCAAAGGATTTGAGGAATGTGTGCTATCTTTGGTCTTATCGATTTATGTTTAGGTTTTGGGAAGACTTAGAGTCTATTCTTTGTGTGGATGTGATGTATAAGGAAAAGAATTCAGCCGGTTGCTTCTCTGAGAGGGTGTGCATGTGCTAGCAGGGCCTTGGTGTTTGATTATATTCGGGAACAAGTCAGATTGTGTGAATCTCACAAATGGTCCTAGTAGGCTCAAATTAAAGTGCGATGCTTAGAGATTTCAAATTTGTGGCATAGTTAAGTATCGAGCTTTTGTAGTGGATTATGAAAGGGGTTTGGAGTGTTCTAAGTTATCATCGGTCTGCAGTGTAGCATTTGAGGAATGGGAGAAAATAACTTCGGATTTGTAGAGGAATTATCAAAATGGGTGTACCAGTGGAAGATGCGAATGTGCGCATAATGAGGGTATGAAATGGTTCGTGGGTTTTCAGACAATGTGGTCTCAGTGAATTGGGTCGCTCAGGATGAGTGCAGATTGAGCTCGTTATATTTTGATTGGAGCTACTATTATTTATGAGGCAGGTCTAGAGTAAATTAGAAGAACTTGGTTCGGGTAGCAATGGTTGAATTGGCATGATGGTGGCAATGATCGTTTCCTTCAGCGTGTTAAGTTATGCAGGTGATTTTGGGGTGTACATGCAAGACTGGACGGCCGCCATAATTTGATTTATTTGGAGGAATTTGATTATTATGGCAAGTTATGGGTAGATGGATTCCCGAAGAGTTATGGTAGTTTATACCACAACTTGAGGTTTTTATTTTCTGCGGTTATGGGAATTCAGTCGCGTGTTGCAATGGTTCTCCTGAAATGAGTTACGCGAAAGGTTTCTATATGACGAAGTGTTTATTCTATTAGTGGTTCCGGGGTTATGATGAAATTCCTATGCTCTCGCATAGTGGCATGTTAGGTGCAGTGAGCGGCATGAGAATTGAAAGTTGAGGATCAAAGTTGCGGTTGGTGTTGGCAAAAATGTCACGAGCACAAATGAGCAGGAAAGAATTCAGATGTTTAGAGTAAGCTGGTATTTTCATCTGAGAATTATGTCCTGTATAATAGGCTTTGTGTACTGATTTGCAGATTTTCGATTTGCTTTACATCATTTATATGGCCGGTGGTATGGATGTGTAGACTTTGCTACCTGGTGCGAAGGGTTACTGTCGCTAGTGTGAGAATTTATGCTTGAAGGACGCTCTATTCATTTGGCTGCGAACTATGGATGTTTGTTCCGGATTGGATGGCTGTTCTTATGTGTCATGGGAAAAAGGGTTAGTGTGGATCCTTGAATGGTTATTAGCCCAGTGCGGTACAGTCAGAAATGACTTGAGTTTGTGGGTGAATCTAAATGTGAATGTGGGATCTATATCAGGACGGATGAGTTCATTTCAGCTTAGTGTTGTTTATGGAGGAATCTTTGGGCCCTGGATGTTATTTCTGTCGTCAGCTATTCCTTGTAATCTCTATTGTGCCATGTGGGTTGTGAGACGATATGATTATTCGCACTCGTATCGAGATCCCATGCAGTTTGTGGTGTTGTGAGAGCAGGATGGCTCTCGAGATGCAGGTCATTTATTGCACCTTAGTCGTACTTGAGTTTTGTAACGTATGACGCTATCTGTCTCCCCAGGGATGATATTATACAATTGGCATGCTTGTGGTCGACATTTAGGTATTTCGTAGGTATGAGCATTCTGGCTCGGTAGGTATTTCCTTATAGATTATTATGTTAGGATCGGGTGGCACACCTCCACAGGTATCATGATTGGATCGGATTGCATGCCGCAACGGTATCATGTATGGATCGGGTTGCACGCCGCAACTGTGTGATGTTAAGTACAATTCCTATATCTATTCTTGTGTGTCTTGTTTCTCATTTTCTGAGGAAGGTTCATAACATCTTTTCGGTTGTTTAATTAGTTATGTGGGTTGAGTAGTTCTTTCCATAATTCATTTTCCTTATGTATCACATTCGAGTTTGTGGCATGTTGGCACATTGTGGCATCATATGAGACTTTTGGCAGTGCCTGAGATGGCTTATTGCCTGAACAACTTATACTGGGTGAGATGAGATTATTGGACTTGGGATTAGTGCGATTGGATTATACGAGGCATATTAAAAAGAAAATATTATTATTTGGTTCATAATGGGGTAATGGTCCTTGTCAGGAGAAGGAACTCAATGATTTGTCGACTTGGCAGTTGGTTATGAAATTCTACACATCTCTTCTGTTGTGGCAGTATTGCAAGAATTGGAACATGACTTATATGTGTCATGATGTATGTTGTGGGAATCAGATTCGTGGAATTTTGGCTATTGTGGTCAGGGGATGCTATTATGGTCATGTGAATCGTACAATGCATGGTATGGATTCAGTAAGGGCATACAATCATGTTTTGGTACGGTGTGTAGTGATTAATACAATGTTCGTGTGTTAGAATCTGGTATCATGGAGAAACTCCGGATGTTGGAATTTGGATCTAATGCTTTCTATCTAAGGCAGTAGGAAGGATCTTCAGTCTGTCTCGAGTTAATATGCTCAACTGGGTTGTGGTGGCACGGGTAGGTGCATAAGGTGTTAAACAGTAATGTTGGACAACTCCGGAGCAGCTCTTAGTACGTTCGAGGACGAATGCATGTTTAAGTGGGAGAGAATGTAACGACCCGAACGGTCATTTTGAGATCTAGAGCGTCGTTCAGCGGTTTGAGGCCTTGAGTAACTTCACTTCAGGTATTATGACTTGAACATGTGATCGGAATTGAATTTCGGGAAGTTCGGAGTTGATTTGGAAAGAAAATTCTAATTTTGGAAGCTCTAAGTTGGAGGAATTGAATAAGGTTTGACTTTTGAGTAAACGATCTCGGAATCGGGAATTGAAGGTTCGAACAGGTTCGTCTGATGATTCTGGATTTGGGCATATGTACGGATCATGTTTTGGATGACCCGAGAGCGTTTCGGCGCCTATTGTGGAAAGTTGACATTTTTGAAGAATTTCATAAATTTGAGCTGAAGTGTATTTTAATATTACTCATGTCCGTTTTGAATTCCAAGCCTGGGAGTAGCTCCGTATGGTGATTATGGTTTTAGGAGCACGTCCGAATGTGGATTTGGAGGTCCGTAGGTCATTTTGGGTTCATTTGGCGAAAGTTGGAAGTTAGAGGCTTTTGAAAGTTTGATCGGGAGTGTAATTTTTGACATCAAGGTCGAATTCCGATTATGAAAGTTGGAGTAGGTCCGTAATGTCAAATGTGACTTGGGTGAAAAATTTGAGATCAATTGGATGTGATTTCATAGGTTTCAGCATCAGATGTGGAAGTTAGAAGTTCAATAGTTCACTAGGCTTGAATCGATATGAAATTCATAGTTTTGATGTTATTTTAAATGATTTGAGGTGTCGAGCAGGTCCGCTTTACGTTATGGAGCGGGTCGGTGTGATTGGACGTGGTCCCGGGTGCCTCAGGTGTGTTTCGAATGTGTTTGGGTTGTATTGTACTTTTATTTGATGTTTCAACGTCATTTCTTTGGGAATAAAGGGTACCATATTGAGAAAACAACCTTTTATTTGTGATTGGATTGAACTGTTAGATCCGTATTGTAATTACAGAGCTACAACAACAAAAATCGTCGAATTCCGATGTCGTATGTGAGAGTTATGCACATTTCCCTATCGGGAACGATTGCTGGTTTTTGTTGCGGACTTTGTTTTTCGTGAATGCGAGGGAGGTACCGTGAATGCAAAGAAGGAAATTTGAGTTGACCGGTCACCGCGAAGAATTGCTCTTCGGGAACGCGAGAAGAAAATCGCCTGGATAGTGTTTTATACCGAAAATTTTAGTATTTTGGGCATATCTTGAGTTCTAGAGCTCTGTTTGAGGTGATTTTCACGGCGTTCTCGTATCAACAAGGGGGTAAATATATGACATTTATTTTATGTTTCTCCATTATTATTTCCATTGGTTATTATTTTTATCCGTGTTTAGATTGTAGAAATTGGGATTTTGAGCCCCAAAGTTGAGAAATGGTAAATCCTTGATTTGAGGGTCGATTCATGGATGAAATTGGATGATTTTATATATATAGACCATATGAGTTATGAGTAATATTTAATTTCAAAAATTTTCTGAATCCGGGCATGTGGGCCTGAGAGTCGACTTTATTGACTTTTCGAGCGGAGTTGGGAATTGTTATAAATTGATTTATTATGAGTATTAGAGTATATTTTAATTGGTTTGCACATTGTTTGACTAGTTTTGGAGCGACGCGCATCGATTTGAGGTTTTAGAGTGGCGTTGGAGCCGGGTATGGAACTTCGGAGCGAGGTAAGCGAGGTAAGTCTTCTGTAAAGCTCTGTGAGGGGGAAATTACCCCTAGGTGTTGTATGTTGATGTGTGGTATTTGTTGTGGGGGTTACGTACGCTCGAGGTGACGAGAACCCGTATGTAGCTACATTTATGTTATTGTCCGGGTGGGCTTAGGTTCACATCATGCTATAGCTGTACTATTTGAGCAGTCTCTCGCTTATTAAATTCCCCTGGTTTACATTCCTACTTGAGACTAGACTTGCTATTGTAGAGACTTCACGAGTTCATGACTAGTCATCGAATTATTTCACTCCTCTTACGTCATGTTTCCGTGATAATATATGTTTCATAGAAAGGTTTTTGTTAAAGAAAATACAACTCACACGTTTATTTGTGAGTGGGGCCAATGACCTGTCAAAGCCTTATTCTAATGGGATTGGGTAATTCGTCTCTGAAGGATTTATGTACCACTCTTATGGGATCGGGACGTTCGCCTCGTCAGGATTTATGTACCACACTCTTATGGGATCGAGCTGTTCGCCTCGACAGGATTTATGTACCACACTCTTATGGGATCGGGCCGTTCGCCTCGGCAGGATTTATGTACCATACTCTCTTGGGAGCGGGCCATTCGCCTCGGTAAGTTAATAGATGCATATATGGTTTGTGTCGTTCGACCCTCGTCAGTGCACAATTTAAATATTTTTGTTGGATCGGGCTGTACGCCTCGACATATACTATATTACATCCTTATAGAATCGTGTGTTATATTTGGCAAGAAGCCAACATATCTGTTAGTTTTTCTTATTTGAATTATGATAATATATTTGATGAGATCCGCTATATCTATATATAGGCTCCGGTTAAGGAGGGAATTTCTAACGGAGATCTTGAGTTCATCGTAAAGAGGAGAATTTGTTATACTTGTTTATTTTATTTATTTACTCTGCCTAATATTTATTTACCTATTTACTGTACCTGATATCATTGGACCATTAGTGAGTGTCGATGTCGACCCCTCCTCACTACTCCTCTGGGGTAAGGTTAGATACTTTTTGTGCAGGTACATATATGTCTGGAGGCCTTGTGAGAGCAGAGGTGTGTATACACGCGAGGACTTAGGTGAGCTACATTCCATATGTCGACCGGCAGGCAACAAAGTCTCTTTCAAAGTATTTATATTTTTCCTGTCCAATTTGTATTCCGGAAGATACTGTATTTTATTTTACATTCCTAGTTAATACTCATGCACTTGTGACACCGAGTTTTGGGGTGACTATGGGTTATTTTGTAGTGAAATTGGTAAAAATATTATTATTTACTCTGTAAATTTCACCTTTTACTATTTAATTGAAGTAAATATGATTTCAAAAGTATTAAAAAATGAGATTCAAATTAAGTATTTATTGTTGGCTTGCCTGACAGCGGTGTCCGGCGCCATCACGACCTTTGATGGACTTTTGGGTCGTGATAATATGGTATCAGAGCATTAGGTTCATTTAGGTCTCACGAGTCATGAGCAAGTCTAGTAGAGTCTT